>VZTD01001648.1:168669-195715 GCA_013397725.1 Rhagologus leucostigma
TGGCGGGGCCGCCGCTGCCGCTGCCTGGCGGCCGCGCCGCGCTGCTCCCTCCTGACGTCACCCGCGGCCCGCGCCGACATTCTTTCCGCTGCTACAATGTAACGAGAAAAGTCAGCGGCCGCTTAAGGTGGCGCCGCGCTCTTAAGGCAGCGCCGCGGCGCTGTCAGCCTGCCCGCTCGCTCTGCTTCCTCCCCGCGGGGAACCTTCGGCCCTGCGGAGGCGCCGACTCACCTCTGCGGCGGCCCGGGGGGCAGCGCCCGGGTGCCCATTATTGTGCGGGGAGCGCTCCCTTCCTCTTCACCGTGTAGGTGAAGCGCACTTCTGTTCGCGCTAACAAAGCGGCGGAAGAGAGCGGGGGCGAGCAGGGCTACGCCGCCTGCCAGGCGTACCCTAGCTTCATGGGCCGCCTCCCTCCCTCCGCACCGCGGCCCCGCCACCCTACAAAAACAACGGCCGCATTACCACCCCGCCAGGCATCCGCTGCCCCGGCGAGGGGGGCGGACCGGAGACCGATGCGGCGGGCGGAGCCGGGCGGGCGCGCCCCGCCCTTATCACCGGTCCACCTTAAAGCCGGCGCCTCCTTAAAGGCAGCGGCGAGCAGGAAACTCGCTCCGGGCGGGCGCGCCCCCGTCCGCCCCCCGCTCCCTCTCTTCCATCCCTTCCCCTCCCTTCCATCCCCTCCCTCCGCTCCTCGCCCGGGGCAGCCGCCCAGCCCCGGGCACAGGAGGAACACCGAGCGAGTTTCCTGCGCGCTGCTGCCTTCGTTATACCCGTAACCTGTCACCCAGGGAGAGGGTCTTGGCATTGTAGTCCACATTTCTTTCCTAAACAGCTTTGTTTTCTTTTTCCCTTGCCTAAACTTTGCGATGACGTCGAGCCGTGTTAAAAGCGAGGATTAAAGGATGCTGTCGTACCTGGTAACTCTTAGTAACAAAGTCTAAGTTTTGCAAAATCAGGTTCTTGATAAAAAAATGTGGGTTTAGAATTCAGTTATTACAGGGTTTTCTCTTCACTAAAGTTTTCAAGTACCAATGTCAAATTAAACTGTCAGGCCATGATCTGCAACCATTCTGGCTACGCTTGATGCCACTGTCAGGAACAATATCCTCGAAGAACAGCTAAAAATATATAAACCTGATGTGCTGCCTCCTCTACAGACACTCGAGAGCATGGGACTGGCACTGTCAGGGGAACTGCTCACAGATCTCATACATGTATTTGCAAAACCACAGAAGAAATCAGAACTGTAAATAAATTTGTTTAACCTGCAGAGGTGCATATACACGCAGGTTTAGCTAATTTTCGTTTTCTGTTTTCATTTGAAGTGTGGAACTATACAAGCTAGAGATGTTTCTTTCCAAATTTATGCATATAAAAGATCTATAAATTCAAGCTCATCGCACTGTAGTCATATGGGATAGGATAGGCTGTAATTATAAGAATAGTTTCAGTGTTCCACCCAACTGATCATTTATGTCACACTCAAAACATATCTCGTAAAACTGCAGATCTAATACAGAACAGCTAGCATGATTTTTCTTTCCTCCTGATCACGGCAAGTCTAACTTAACTCCTTCATAAAAGGCCAATACCATAAAATTTGGGTAAAGAGAGCAACACTGGCTTCTACTGCAGACATTTGCAGTAGAAGGATTAATTATCAAAGGCCATCAGCCTCTTGAGCTGGGCCCTGATGTTTCAGACAGTTATACTGGCTCTTCGCTGCTCTGTCTGTAGCTTCCCAAAATTGTTCATTTTAGTCTGAGCATAAATAAAGGGGTTCATGCAACCAGAGTTTAAAGATGAATGGAGGGCACTATTGTTTGATTAATTATCAAATAGCATACTTTATAATACAGAAAACTACTTATAACTAAAGCTAAGAACATCACTGGAAGAAAAATGTCTGTCAGGTGCTGAACAATTTCTGAACAGAACATCAGCTTTTTTTGTGGTGTAGAAGCCAGATAGGAAAAAAACCTATTTCTGATTTCTTTCAAGCTTAGTTCTTCAACAGTGCTTCACAAATGGAGTCTGAGATAGTATCCATAGCTGAATTCAGACACCAGCCATAGGATAAAGCAAGTTACAGACAGATCTATATTCTCTGTGTCAAATATTCTCATTTATATTACAAACTTCATTCATGCAGCTCTCCTTTGTCCTGGAGTAAGCTGTCAGAAAGCTGCCTCAGCTGCAGTTTGAAAAAGAAACCTTGATATGTCCAAGTGTCCATCAAATTCATAAAGGGTTTTACCATTATTTACTTTACATAAATCATAAAGCAAATATAGTGACAAGTGACCAAACACAGCCATAGAACACCATCACCTACCCTTTAACAGCGACAGAGTCGACCATGGCAGATCAATTTAATGTTCACGCATTTCATTACTCTTTTCTTTAAACATTACCAATGTATTTATGTCAAATAATGCAAAAATTGGCAAAATTACATCAATTAACTAACTATATTAACAAGCAAATAGATTATCAACTTCTTAGTTTCTTAAGTTGACACTCATCAAGTTACTCAGAAGTGCCTCTTGCTTCAGAAGGCCCAGCCACACACGTAAAAGCACACGCCACTGTTATTTCATACAGCTTTGATTATCCCCTTTTATGGCTCTTCTCTGCTCTTTCAACCATGCTACTGCATTTTTTTCCCTCCTTCTTTCATAGCTTTTCTTCTTTCTCTATATATTCCCACTCAAGATCTAATTCTGCAGTCTGGGCCTAAGCCTGTCCTTTAGTAAACCTTCCGCTACTGAAATATTTTCTCACTGTGCTGTGAGTACATCAGTGTTCCAATAGAGGGAGGGAAGTGGCAGCAGAAGGATCAGTTCATCAGTTCAGTGCATAAGACCAATTAGTCAGACAGCAGGAATAGGGGCAGATGAAAAACTAATTTTACAAGGACTGGAAGGGGCAAGAACTTTCTTTTCCCACAAAGTCATTAGGCTGAATACATTGTTTGGGTTCTTTAAAGCACACTAGTTCAATTTTCTTACTTTGTTTCCATAATGTTGTACATGGATGCATTGATTATTTTAGGCAAAAATAGGGAAACCTCTGAAAATCCATCATATTAGAAGGAGATCAGAATTGAAAACACATGTACAAGCTGTAGACTTAAACAGATGTAACTCTTACAAATATGAGACATCCAGTTAGAAGTGCAGTCATCCAAAGTTCCCTTGGTGGTCAGCAGAGAGGAAGGGATACTTCAGGGATAAGTTTGGTCTCTCCTGGTGCAAAACACTATTTGAAGAAGCCCTTCTCTTCCCACTGACCACAGAAGTAGCCATGGATGACCACGCACATAAATTAGGTACCTGCATTAGACATTCAGAATTAAGTGGGGTGAATCTGGCCAGGAGTGGGGAGAACGTTCAAGTGTGGAAAACTGCCTAGAAGCCAATGCTTCTCTTTAACAGAACAAAAATGAGCTTGGAAATGCCACTGGTTCTAAGGACTTATCTGAGGAAGAAAATAGCCCAAACAGTAGCACTGGGACTGAGATAATGTGTGAAAAACCATGAACAGTTCATACCTGTGAATCAGAACAAGTATTCAGAGAACAGAGAGAAAACACAAGGATGAGTTCAACTCAAAAAGAAAGTAGAGAAGGAAAAATACGAGGCAGGAAAACAGCAGAAAACAGTGGATGATATAGAGAAAACAGTCAAATAATGATGTGAAGAAAGCATAAACAAATAAAACATGTAACATAGCCTGCAAAAGCAAAGAAAGGAGACAAAAATAGGAAACAGAACATACAGAAAAAGAAAACCCACAGTTTTAAAGCTCACTAAGTAGATTTAAAAATATATTAAACATGGCTGGCAACACAATGATTAAATGCTACAAACAGCATGCAACTGCTGAAAACTGCAGCGTGTGGTTATTTCATGGCATGACACTGCAGGTATTTTTTCACCTGTACCAGCAGGTTTCATTCTTTTGACAGGTGGTCTGGGAAAGCCATTCAAACAGGGAACACCTACTTCAGCTGTTCAGTTAGAACCTGTATGACAGCCTCCGCATAGGACCTGAGATATGACAATTCTTAACTGGAATGAAAAAGGATGAATCTGCAGCCAAACTCTTCTAAGAGCAAAAGTACAATGATACGATTCACCTATGATTTTCCACAATGGAAGTGAAAGGATGTGAGAGTTGAAGTGCAAAGGGAGAGACAGGGAGAATCCACTGGGGTGTCACTTCACCAGTACTCAGAAGAAAGGAAAATAGTGAATTCACAAAAAGTCTGCCAAGGAGAAGCTCTGAGGAGCATTATGGCACTAAATGAAATCAAGCAAGTTAATTCTAGCCAAAAGGTATGAAATGACCAAGAAGGGCTTAAAAACTAAGAACAAATATTATTACTGAAGACTTGTTGGTAGATGGGATTCAGGATGAAGTGACAACTCAAGCAGCTGAGATGCTGAAGTCCTGACCCTCCCATCAGCTCCTGCTGACAGCGCTGGAATGGGGAACACATTCTGTGCATTTTAAAATGCATATCCAGTACGAGAAGTGTAAGACTATAATTCGGCAAGTATGGAAGCAAGAGATAAAAAGTTCACATAAATCAGAATAGCCAGATGAAGACAGAACTACCCAGCCATAACAAACAGACCATTTAATTTAAGCCCCATTATGGAAAAACATTAATACACTAAGAAAAACACATTTTGATAACCTGTAGTTCACTCTGATGTCCAGGAAATCAAGCAACTTCTCCCTTTATAACTATACACAGGATTGTGATCCTGCAAAATAATACTAATCATAAGCAGCACACAATAAAAAATTATATAAGAAATCATGCCAGTCTATTATCCTTTTTCCCACAGATCCTGGGAACAGGTTGATGTGTATAATTTTATTTATGAGTAACACTTCAAAGGTGAAACTGGAGATGCTCAGAAGTGTTGGAACACAGCTACTTTAAACGCTGGAATGTAAATTATTGTGCATACCTACTATAAACCACCTGTACCAGGAGAAAGAACAATACTGTTAAGATTAGAAGACTAACTTAAGGTATCCTTTTCTGAGAAGGAAGAATTGGGGAATGGAGTCTAATAAGTAAATCTGCAAAGAATTCTGCACTAGGATGAGAATGCAATAGATACCCCTATATGTTTATCTAAACATCACAATAACACTTCTACAGCCAAATTATAAGACAGTGTCATTGCCATGCATTAAGAACCTAGGAAAAGACTACAACCACTTCCTTCTTTAGTTAACTTTCAAATATGTCTGCAAGAATTCATGATACAGTGATCTAAAGCAGAATAATGAATAGAGGAGCACAGATCTTTGCCCTGCTTAATGTCACCACATACTGTCAATTCTTGAAGGGAAATTTACAGAGAAAACACTCTGTAGTAATACAAAGTTTCCAAGTGTTAAAGGTAAATAGGCAAAACTACACAAAATACATCCAGTTAATGATCTGGAAATCAAACTAATGTTTACTAATTTTACATAAGATATTGAAATCACCTTTTGAATTTGGAAATGTTAAAACAACATCAGTAACCTAACTGTGCAGATGAATCATTTTATTCAGAGGAATCATAAACAGGTATGACCTTTTAGATTCTCATTTATACACAGAGACTATGATATTACAACTTAGAATTATTCAAGTACACAGATATTCAGGCGAATTGTAACAAAACATTAGTGCTGGATTTCCATTTATTGAAACCAAAGCACTTGATGGGGACAATTTATACTACTGATCTTCTGCTGGAACCTAACTACCATGCAAGGTTTCATAACCCTGCCTGTTTTCTTGCCACTTTAAGACTCTGGGTCCAAGCACAGCTCTCAGGACTCGAACTCCTTGAGGCCACAGCCACACTACCTATGATGGGAAGCTGCTGAGGCCCCATACCCTCAGGTGTCTGATGTGCTTTTAAACACCAAACCAAGGATCCTAAGAACCCTGGCACAAGGAAATTTAAATTTAAACTTTCTTCTCATGCTTGACTGCTGCCTGCTGATGCTTTGCTGATGCTACCTGCTCTGACCACATGCTTAGCAAGTTAACAACAAAATATTACACAAACTGGACATGGGCAGGTCTGTGGGGCTTGACAGGATGCACGTGCGGGTGCTAAGAGAGTTAGTTTGAAAGGTCACAGATGGGGATCACGAGACTGCTGGCAAACCGGCTAAACTGCTGTGCTCAAAGGGTGGGAATGGCTCAAAATCATATGGCAATCAGTCACAAACAGAGTTCCCTGGGGATCAATATTGGGCTCAATCCTATCTGATATCTTTTAGTACTATCTGGAAGATTGGAATAAATACACTGTCAAGTTTGCAGGTGACACAAAAACTTGGAAAACAAATAGATCCACCAAAAATGTCCCTATGTACAGAGATTGTGACAGGCTGGAAGACTGAGCCATTTCAAGAGACACATTAAAAAACTGGACAGGGTCCAACAGAGAGCCAACAAAGTGATTAGAAGTTTGGAAAACTTTGTGAAAAAATGAGAAGGAAATGGGTTTGTTCAGCCCAACGAAGAGAAGATTCAGGTAAGATGTAATCACAGTCTTCCAAATAAAAGATAACTACAGAAAAGACGGAGGTAACTCTCTTCACAAGGAACAAGGTGACAGGGCAAGAGATAACAGGCCCAAGTTGCTTCAGAAGTTTTGTCTAGATGCAACAACAAAATATTTACCGTGAGGACAATTAAATACTGGAACAGGCTGCCCGGAGAAATTGTGAACTTTCTCTTGCTGAAAATATTTAACCCTTAGCTTGACTAGGCCTGAGATAACCTGCCTTAAACAGAAGGTTGGAACAGATGATGTCCAGAGGATTGTTCCAATCTAGACTTTCCTAGGATTATATGAAAGCCTGATAGATGCTGTGGCCCTATTCAGAGATGAGGAGCAAGGAAGGAGAAAGAACAAAGCCAGTTTTCGCAACCCCAGTCACTCCGGCTTCACTAAGACAGCCACCTCTCAGGTTGCTGGAAAATCCAGGGAAGCATTTTGCTATAAAAACTTCAGGTATTATAGCTTCCCACATTACATATTGCAAGATCCAGACTGTATCAAACATTCCTCACAGTTCTGGAGCCCAGGTTAACTCTGCCACTTCAATAAGCTCTGCAGGCCAGATCCATGCTAACTGTAATGGCCCTTTCTGCTGCAATCTATTTTAAAATATATTAAAAGATTATTTGCCCAGCAAATACTGGCCAGACTGTAACAGTCTGGATTCTTCATGTCTGTGCATAAGAGTGAAGTCTTTTTTTTCATGGAGTTAAGCAAAAATATACAAAATGGTGAAATGCATGTGATGATAAAGAGTAGAGATAAATGTAAGGGAAACAGAGAAAGAAACAGATAATCTTTCAATGAATTAGCAGTACCTGATAAAATAATCTGCACCAGCAGCCCTTCAGACAAAATTTAAATTCATTATCATAATTTTCTCTTTTTTCTAACATTCTGCAATGAACACTAGTCATGCAAAATAAACCCACTGTGTTAGGTAACTGTACAGTCTTATCTCAGATTACAATTCTTCTTTCTGAACTTGTAAGATAATAGGACTGATGCAGCTGGTAACCTATGGCATATGCCAGAGCCTAACAGCCTTCAAATGCTTTAACATATCATGGAAACAGAAAAAATAATTATTCAGAAAATGAAGATTACTTCTTCTAAAATATAAAAAACAATAAATTTAAAATACTGATTCTACTATATTCCCTGTCTGCCACAATTTACTTTTCCAAATCACTTCACCTAATTGACTGAAAGATATAATCTATCTTAGTGTCATCTTTTTAAGTTTGGCAGTTGCATGCCAAGTTGAGCTCCTTTTAGGTTGACTGTAAGGTCACTTTATTTCCCACTGAAACATACATTAAACATCTGCATTTAAAAAAAGTCTCCCCACTGCATCTGGTAACACTTCAGACTTGCTTTGCAGCTCTGCTAATATCCTGTTGTCTATGCTTCTCACATCTAAAGCATGAGAATCTTTTGCTTGAGGAAAATATTTGGTTAAGCATGTCACAGTACCTTGAAAGTATGGTGAATCGCTGGGTTGATTTATCAATTGATCTTCATCTGTTCAGCTTTTGGAAGCTTTTCCTAACTTGTACCTGATTAATTCTGAAAGAAAAGAAAAAGAGTACAGCACTAAGACATTTGAAACCTTAACTCAGTTTCCTAATGACAAATGTATCTATTTAAAAACTAATACGAAGCATTTTATCAATTTTACAAACACAGTTTGTGCAATGGATTTCAAATTGAAAGGTAAGCAGGGAGCTGTTATGGTGTCTCCTGTACAGAGCAGCTCTCTAAATGGCAGTCTGACATTACCAGAAAGGTATGCATTGGATGAAATCACAATCTTCAGCCCAGTTACTCCACTTGCATCGACTCTTACTGACCAGATTCCCAAGCAGATGGTTGTGTCTGTATCACAAGCTGGAAACACAACAGTGCTGGATTTTCTGCATAGGATTTTTCTAAAATACAGCACAACTCCAAGAACAGGGGCTTTCGGGATGCAGCCATTGACAGCTTTACCACCACGCCACAGAATGTGGAGATCTAAAAACGATCCTTCACGTAATCAACATCACGACTATCACTGTACCACTGATGAAGAATTTAGACATATATACAGATTGAGGCCTTCTCACAAACGGGACCTTTATCATCTCAAGCTCAGGTTTTTAAGATCTTTTCATTCAATGCTTATAAACTGGTTTATATAAACTAAACTTAAGCCCAGTTTGCTTTGGTTTAGCATAAATCGATGTCTAACTGGTTAAAGCTAAACCAAAGCCTTGTTAAAAGTCAGAAAAAAAGTTCAGCTATTCGTGCACAGGTTATATTTAAGATCAATTAATTGATTTTTACAAGGTGCTTTGAAATTAAACTGTTGATTTTTTTTTATCACTAAAAAGCCATGAAGATACACATAAATAAGCCAACCTAGCACTGGGACTGGATGACACTTTAGAGAAAACTATTTTTTTCCCCTCAAAAGACTAACGTCCAGACAAGAGGAATGCAGTCCAAGAGGGCATTCACGCTGTCCCCCAGTCTGTACGGCTCTGCTCCAGTGGCTGGTGCAGAATGAAGCTTTTCCTGGCTTCTCACTGCTCCTCTGGGAAGATGTCTGCCAACTAAGTTTATGTCTTTAAAGTCTTTTTATGCACTGAGGATAAACCCTTTTTTCATCTTTTCCTTTAAACTGTAGCTTAGTAGCTAACACTACCTTGACTAAGATCCTCTAGAGATATATTTACTATTTCTAAGGTTGACTCTGCTCAGTGACATAACTGATCCTAACAAGAATATCCTCACTTAATTATATTCTAGTTACTGCATAAAATCCAATTTTTTCTTGTTTTCAATGGACAAGACTTGAGAGCAAGTCCAGTATTATTTTTTTCTCTCCTCTGCAGGTGCTGTTTTGCTTTATGCTTAATAGAAGTGATCCTTAGCAAATTTCTGCACTAGTAGAAGTCTCAGAAAATGCTGTATTTCCTTGTTACACATACAAATCTCACTGAATACTACAGTATAAAAATTTCTCTTCAGCTCCTGCTGCTGCTAACTAGGAAAATGCAATGCAGCGTTTATCAAAAGTCCTTTTTGACCTTCGTTACTTTAGGACAGGAGACTCCAAATTGATATGGATCATACCCTTCCCAGAAGATCATTCAATGTTTCACCTCAAAGTCCCAAGCCCTTTGAGCACATGACCTACCTGCTGTGGAAGTAACTCACTCCTCCATCTCTACCCCAATTTCTTTAGGGGATATGAGAGCTCTGCATGCAAAACACTCTTTCTTTTATCCTGATGTAAATGTTACTTTTTCATAAAAGGCAAGTTCTGTTCCTTCATGCAAAAATGAAAACAAAATCTTTAAAGCAGAAGACATCTCAAAAGACTTACAAATCTAGAAATAGGGCAGTAAAGAAACAGACAAGACAAGGGTGAAGGAAGGATCAGCAAAAATTTTATTCCTGTATATAAAAGATCAGAGCATACTATGTCACCACCTGTGAATTCCGCTGTAGGGATTACACCTGCAGTTGAGTTTGAAAGAAGTTAAAAGAATAAGTTTCAAAAGAATAAACTGACACCTTAATGACCCTTTAAAGAGAACTCTTTCTCTGGACAATGGGTGGCAGAGAACAGGAAAGATTCTTGTTGAGAATTTACAGCAGGTCAATTACAACCACAACTGTCAGCAGAGAGTAATGCAAGGAGGTCATGGGATGATTGAGAAAAAGCCAGGTGGAGCTCTCTCCCTGGTACCCTGGAAAAGGGAGAGCTAGTTGAAAGGTGGAAAATGAGAAAAATACTCAAAGCAGCAATCCAGGAAAATGGAAAAAGCCCTACATTTCCAAACCAGTGAAGCATTATGTCACTCTCACTGCCTGACTATCAAAGAAACTTGGATGAAATTGCCATTTAATACTTTGAAGAGTTACTGATATGCAAGACAAAAAACCACAGCCTGGCAGAGCAAAAGCTATACCCCAGTCACAACTGTATCTACAGAGATTACATATAATATAGGCAGAATTACAGGAATGCATATTATCCATTTAAGGGGAAACACATTTACATGAAAATTGTAATTGCAAATCAATTCATTAAAATAAAGAAAATGGAAATGTACGTGAAAGAGCATCCCTAACTTTTGAAAGCATCAAAACTGATGCCTCAGCTATCAAGGTCCTTTAACTCTGTTTCTTTTCAGGTGCCAGAAATATGCACCAAAGAACGTGCCTATATTTTGGAACACTCTTTCACCTATGTTACCTACTAAATATTCAAATTTAAGAAAAAATACAAAGGTTATATTTATATAAACAAGGATGTGGACATGCAGGGTATAATCACACCCAGTATTGGGCTTCATTTAGGAGTTTTATAAGTCTGGGGATAACCTCATGAGGTCTCATTCTGCCCCTTGGAGAGGCAGGAGCAGGAGGGGTGTGTGGAGGGAGCAGGAGCCGGGCAGCAGCAGGCCAGGGCTGCTGTTATGGCCAGCTGGCAGCTCAAGGGTAAATCCCAGCAGTTCCCAAGCTAATCCCGGCTGTGCTGGAGACTGACTCTGAACCCACCAACTACAGAATCTCAGGGGGTCAAAGATGGTATCGGAACCACCAATTGCATAATTGGCCCTACTAGTCTCTCCAGGAGACAATTCTTCACGTCTTCACAGGCTGAAAAATAACTACCAGCTCCATGCTTCAGAGATTAAACACCAAACTTCCGTAAACACCAATTACAAAATTACAGCTTCTCAAGATTTCCTGTATTTCCTATATTCCTAACACCGACAGCAAGTGTTTCTCAGAATTATCTAAATACCTACTATTATTTGTGCCAACATAAATGCAACAGAATATTTGGTGTAAAATATAGTAATGATACAAGTTATTCTGAAACTATTTCAAACACGCATAGGTATCTTAATTCATAACAAGAAGGATCAAACTACATAACTAATACCTTAATCAATGGAGAAGCAATAACACCTTCTGGATAACTGATAAAAATTGTGAAATAATTATGCACAGCATAATTTTCCTTTGTCTAATGACAACAGGCAAAAACCAGCTTTCATGATCTTCCTCAACAAATCATGTCATCACTGATTTTATCTTACAACAATTTCCTTCTTAGAAGTCTTCTTCAGCAGTAAGATTAACAAAGTCATAAGAACCCTTTGCATATTCCACTTCAACAATTTAAGTAAAACCACACAAAGCATTGAACAGAAAGGTAAAAAACATACCTCGTTTCAGAAATAATGCAAGACTTTCTATAAGCAAGTATTTTGTCTTATATTTCAAAACACCTACATCTTGCAGTATGATTCATGCCACTATTTATTTGAAAGTTCAATCCATAAAACACATTATCTTACTACAGTAAACTAAGATAAATATGGACAGCTGAAATTATGTTTATACATTTCTTTAAAAATGGTATTTATACATGTCTGTAGAGAAGAAAAAGATATGTTCTGCATTTCAAGCCACCGGAATATTTCATATCAATTACAATTGTATTACATCAGAAACACAAACAATGAAAGCCTTGTAGCTAGCAGTAAGACATTGGACATAAGGATTTTCCATTTTTAAAATCAAAAAAATCCTGATTGGATCATTTTAAAGGGTGCATGAAGTAAAACAGTAATGAAGTAAAAAACTAAGGAAAACATACAAACATACAATATAAATATATTTTTCAAGACAGAAGGGCACAATCAAGGCAATTGAGAGTACATGAATAATATGATTTGCAAAATCTATTACTGAGCTTCTCTGTTAAACGTAACATTATTCAAACAACACTGTCACAGTTACTGCAGATTAAGGTTTTCAAATTAGCTCCTTGTGTATATCAGTATTTTGAGTGGCTGCATTTTATCTGTCTAATTTTAAATTACTGCAGGCAGATGAAAGTCATCCTAAAATCTCACTCATAATTCAGGTACCATACCACTAACCTTAATAGAGATGCTGGTTCCTACACAGGTACAACACTATTCCCAATGTAAACAAAGGACACTGGCATGCACCCCAGGCTAAGGATGTCAGCATTTTTCAAACACCTTTCTGACTGTTCCATTTTATTGTGATGCAATATGACCTACATTTTCAATGGCCAAAGAGAGACAGAGAGATAGAAAGGGAGGAGATAGAGAATATACAGACAGAAAGACTTTTGCTGTCCTTATCCTCCACCAACTACAGCTTTAACTGTCCCTCATGGGGGTGGTAATGGGCAAGAATAAAAGCAGAATAACCTTACTGTAAATTCTGAACAAGAAGCTGAAATATAGGCAAGTGTAAGAAATAGCGAATTTTTTCCTACAATCCTGTGAACAAGTACATAGTGACACCCTCAATAGGAAAGAACAGTAGAATCAATAATTTTAAAATCAGTTGCCAAAACAAAGCTGTCTGCAATACAGATGCTTCTTTTACTACCTTGTATTTCCTCTCATGTTCCTACCACTTCATTTCCATGTATTCCCTTAAGATCTCAAAACGAAACACAAAATAATCCACATCGTTATCATCATTTTTACAGACAGAGGAATTGAGGAAGTAGGAGTGATTTGCCTACACTTACATACCAGGCCCAAGGCAGGCTTGGGAACACAAAGCATCACTCTTCATTATCTCTGTCCTCTGCGATCTATTAGGGACTGTGATACCTGCCACCCTAATATATAACCTTGACATAATACGAGAATTATCTCTATCTTGTATTTCTTGCACATGAACTTCACACAGAAATCTGTACTAAATTACTCCTAACTCTCAGAAAGCTGTCCCTCACAAATGATGGTCCACATTTCTCAAACTGGCTCTGGAAATGCACTTGACTGAACTGTAAAACTCAGCTCTGGAAACGTTAATGGTCTTTTTCACTATAAACATGTGAAAATATAGACCTAATTAAAGCTTTGGGTGGTTTTTTTTGGTGGTTTGGTTTTTTTTATTCTTCTGCAGCTAAAGCACATTTCTTTTCAAAAATCTGTAGTTTTCCACAGTTAAAATTAGTACGATAAAAATTTAAAAGCTTGTTGCTAGGCTTGTATTAAGCAAAAATCAAGATCTTTTGGTTTTTGGTTACTCTTTTTTAGTGCAAAAATATCCTGCAGAATATCTGCAAAGCACTTGGAGAATCAGAGTTCCTTTACTAGAGGTGGTAGTCAATACAGTATGCAAAATAACAGTAAATAATTTCTTTATCTTTACAATCGAAGGTCAAAACACGATCTTAAGTATACCTCTGTACATCCAGAATTACTTCAGCTCTTTCCAAAGAGTTCCTTGGGATTTGCACATAGGTAAACAAGACTGTAATTTGACACTGTATTTGAAACCAGAGATCAAGAAAATGTATAGATTAATCCTGGGTCTGAACTGTGATTTTTCGATAACAGTAGCTTTCTTATCAAGCAGCAGTCATCTCATGAAGTGCAATCAGCCCTGCACAGCAAGGGGTGAGAAACTGTTGCTCATTTGCTTGAGTGCTGCTGCCTTCTCCAACAGCAACTTTATATCAAACCGTTTAGCAGTGAGGAGTTCGGGAGGCAAACAGCACACATACCAAGAGAGAGAAAGAAAGACCTTAAAGCCCAACCTACTTTAAAGAGAAGAGACAGAGTGGAGAAACAAGAGACAGACTGCTAACAAATACGAAGGAAGGGAATTACCTGTATAATGATGGGAAAGAGTTTGGAAATTGAGAAAGAATGGACACTACAAAGGGAGGATGGGGATGCAGGTGGTAGGGTGGAAGACACAAGGTCTTAAGCAAAAAAGAGAACTATTTCTCCTTCAACACTTGCCCATAAGACCGTGGGGAAATCCTCACTCAATTAAATGAAATTACAATCACACATTTCTCCATTCTTATTATCCCTGACTGCACTTCGGTCAATCTGTTTCACTCTTTGAAACTGAATTTAGTGAAAAACTGGTATTTCTTCCATTATAAACAAATTTATGTCTGTTAATCTAGGACAGGAGCCATGCTGATCTAAAAGAAATCTCTTTCATATTGTTAGCATGAATAAAGCTCTCTTTTGTGAATATTTCACTGCAACATTTTCTGTCCTTCCTTTCCCTTTTTTTTTTTCCTTTCTTCATAGTATCTCTGTTGCAGTTCAGAAGGGAAAGAAGCAGAAGTGACACTTTTATTGCTGTCCAACACCATAAATATTTCAGCTGGAGAAGCCAATCAGTGCAGGGACCAAGCCCAGCATCCATCTCAGAAGGACTCTTCCCTTTGCCTACCAGTGAGTGCCATCTAGAGCCAGAGTCCATCGCTTCACACGAGCAGGACAGAAATGTTACAGCAATGACTGAAACGTCAACCCCAGTCAAAAGCAAAAGAACAAACCAAGAAGTCACACTCTAGAAAGTTAAAACCAGCTTAAAAGATTACATTAGTTAGGTTTCTCTTCCTAACATGTCTTCTGAATAATAAGCATTTGGTCCATGTCTCCCTGTTTTTCTCTGAAAACTGCTATTTTGTTATACATATTTAAGTCGCATATGTGGGGAAAACATATATAAAATAGCACTATACTGCTTTTCAGGTAAATTCTGTGCTTCAGTTTGTTTGCCAAGAAATATCATGGGGCACGCTAAGAAACTGACTACAGAATCTCATCATTAGCTGAAGATGCAAGTGAAATTTCAAAGACTACCTGTGTTAAAATGCTGACAAGGCTAACATTCATTACATTAGTGATATTAATAAGACAAGAAATGTCTTTTTAGTGGCATGAAACTTAATTTTAAAACCTTCATATTTTCATTTTAAGAAATACACTCATACTGACCCAAATATACCAGCGGCTTAAATGTCAACAAAAACCCACCCAAGCAAACAGCACTTCTGACACACAGTAAGCTTGACATATAAACTGTATTAATTCATAGCTGCTTATTATATTGTATAAAATCATATCTTTTTCTAACTACTACTTATGTAACTATTAATAACGTGCCTAATTCTCAAGCATTAGTCAAACAACCACTAGATACTCTTTAACAGAATAAAGGAAAGGATTTTTTTGTCATCATTTACCTGGAGAATATAATAATTTGCATTTTAAAATATTCCAAATAGCAGTTCCCTTCTCTGCAAACTATACACAGATGCAAAGCCAAAGCTGTGTGAATGTTAGCATATTCTTTAGCTATTAAAATAATTTATTAGCTATGACTAATAATGCCTTGTGAAGAAATCAGTTCTCCAGTTTCCTCACTCTGCTGCTCATGGACAGGCAGACTGGTAATGGGGCATTATAAAAACAGTGGACTTCTTCTCACATTTATCATTCCATTAGATACACAACCTCCAGGTTCCACAGTATTCCTCCTTTTACTGCTAGTCCCACGAAAAAATTAATTTTTCCTAAGGGGATACATATTCACAGATAAAATGAAATTAAATGGAATTACAAATCTTACTGTTGAACACGGCTACCTACGTATGAACCAAATGTTAAGCTGTAGTTACTGAAGTCAACAGTTTGAATGCAGCCAGCTGGAACAATTGCTCATTCTGATCCACACTCAGGACATGCTTTCCCCCACAAGGCCTTCGATGAATGCCCATCATTTTTCCAAGCAGAATAACAATTCTGTAACTGGCCTAGGTGCAACATTACAGCAGAGAAGAATATTTAAACAGAAGGATGACAGAGACTCACTGTAGAATTGTCCTGGAGGATGACATGAAAGAAGCACTGACAAAAACCCAAACCTGTTGAAAAACACAAGCTTTCCTTTACAACTACCACAGCCTATCTTACAGATGCAACAAATTCCACTTGAAACAGAACTGACGAACAGGTTACAGAGCTGGAGAATAGGTTTCAGCATGATCCTATTAAAATGTGTCCAATGTGTAGTTAGAAATCTGTTAACCAAAGGAGAGATGGAAGGAACCTCCAAAGGTCACCCAGTCCATCCCTTAGCCCCAGGGCATGATAACTAAGCTACCTGGTGGGAACAATACAAGGAATCAAACCTGTTCTTAAAGGCCTGGGGCAATGGACAAGCCATTGTCCCACGGGTGATTACTCCAGCCATTCAATACTTCCACTAGAGAACTGTGTTTGTCCATGATCAATCTTCATTGCTTGAATATGATCTATTTATTTCTCCAAGTGCCACAAGCCCCGTGCTTTGCAATGTCCTTCAACAGATCTGTGTTCTCACCCTCCGAGTCCTCTCTTTTTTACCATAAGGAATGGCATTCTTGTGGCAGGCACACACTGTTTATACATCATGGTTTTTTAGATCTTTAAGCAACTACACTGGCATCTCCACACCTCCTCTTTCCTAATTTCATTCAATCCAGACCTGGTGTCCTCCATGTGTGCAGTTAATGAATACTTTATTTCAAAACTAAAGCAGATCAAGCAGACTTATTTTCACAAACTCAGGATCCTTAATATTATTATATAGATTTATTTTGTTTATCTAAGAAAGTTTAGGAAGCTCAGCTAGAATACAGCATGCACTCCTACTCTATGCAGTGATTTTACATATAAGTAAAACAAATAAAAGCACAGATGATATTCCTATCACTTTAAAATTTCAAGTCCTGCTCATGAGTTACTAAAACGTCACTATTATGGTATGAGCACAAATATAAAAAGGAGGTTGGCCCCATTGCCCTGCAACAAAACTATGCAGTTTCCCACTGATGTCAGAGATGGTGCTCAAAGAAGAGCTGTAAAAAAACAGAAACACAGAAAAACACTCATCAAATGGCAAGAAAAATAAAAAGTCAAAAATTGATCTGAAAGCTTCAAAGTAAATCTTCACAAAATATGACCACATGAAAGAGAGCTTTTTCTTATATATACCCTCCAGTACTATATTTATGTGCATAAAGTCTCAATAGTTATGTTTTCTCTTTTTGAAGTATTTCTTTTTCTAAGGCAAATATCACTCTTAAGCTTTAAATTCTCTGATAACAACAGACAACTATATCTCATATCAACATCGCTCTCAATGAGACACTTCCCTGGGAAGATCTTTGACTCGACACCAGAGATCATAGAATTTCCAATTACTCCTTCCTCCTTTCTCAACAAAAAGGATAATGGAGCATAGCCAAGTCTGGGCCCTGCTGACAAATGGATTAGCAGAAACCATTCCTTTAACTACAGTGACACATAGTTAAGGTAGTATTTTCCTGTTTCTATATCTTTGTCAAAAAAAACCCCTACATTTTGTTGTGAATTGCTGTAACACATTTCTCAACCACAACACACGGTGCTGTACCCTACCCACACCTCCCAGAAGGTGCCCTGTGCTAGGGCTGCCTGTTACTTATTTTTCCCCAAGCCATGACAGTATTGCAGCTGCTTAAAAGACACCAACCGCACAGAAGCCAGCAGAGAACAACTGCTTATTTAAAGACAACTTAACTTTCAGAGGCCTCTACAAAGAAGCAACACATTCTCACAAGAATCATCTCAAAAGAAGATGCAATTTCATCTAAATGATACTAGCAGAAAGAGAAGAAAATGTAGGTTGCAAAATGGCTGTCTCAAGAGTTGAAACTCTCTGTGCCAAATTTAGTAGGCCAGTCCTAGAAAGACATGACGAACAGACTCCATAAGAAGGCAATTACAAACCAAGATTTGATAAGAATAATCCAGTCATTGGGAAATTTCTTACCTGCATTATCCTCATAAGTCTACACTAACATTTGAGAGGATGAGTAAAGTTCAAAATCCCTTCAAGGGCTTGCAAGACCAGGACAGACTTCTTTAAACATTTGAAAACAACAGTTCTTGAGCTATTTCCTTCCACTGGTTTGATGACATGAACTACAGTTACAATCAGTCACTCCTGCTTGTGCAAGTCTTTCACACAACAACAGGAAGAAAAAGCTCCACCAGAAAATCTGACAGTAAATATCCTCCTGTTCCAATCCAGACAAAGTGGCTGCAGCTCAAGTGCAATTTGGGTACTTCTAAAATTAAATTTCAAACTAATGATATTCAAAAAAAAAAAATCTTGTATGTTTTAATTTAATATACATGTGCACAATTTTATTTCAGGATATGTTATTGTTCAACATCATCCTAACTTTATATGTATATATACACACACACATACCAAAAAACACAAGCAGTTCTCAAAAATGAAAAAAAAACCACCAACTCATAACTGCCAAAGTGACACCAGAATGAAACTGAAGTGAAAATATTTACCACGAACCACAAAATCACAGGTGCATACTTATTATTAGCATGGCTTTGTTTTATTCTGATCTCCTACAAGCCAGTCTTTATTAATCTAAGTTATAAAATCCAATTTATCTGCCTTGCTTCTTTTATTAGTTCAATTCTCTCTATGTATAATCAAAATGTAAATTTTTATTAAAATAAAAGCAAAAGGCAGAGGACCAGAAAGAACTCGTGGTTTTCAAGCATTCTGCACTAATGTTTTGCAAAAAAAACCCCAACAAGCGAATCTGAATGCTTGTTTATAGCGTCTCTACTAAAACATTATTGTAAGAAAAAGTTACCTTGTAACCTACTTGAAAGAAAACATTATAAGAATACATACATTGTTACCTAGTTTCATAACTACTACTAACAGAAATAACACTTTGGGCTTAATGTTTTGGGCACACATGCAGCCACTTTCATATCTCAACTGAAAATTTACATGTATGTATACATACATATGTATATACACATACTTTATTGATAATTTATTTTGTGTCCAATTTCTCTTTTTCCTAATGCTTGACATTAACTTGTCTATTTACCTTTTGTAACTCACCAAAACATTTTATGAGGCAGATTATTTTATTCCACTATTTGTTGGGGTTTTTTTTCCTGTTCCTTGTACTTTTCAAGCTCAGATTCTACCCCTGCTTGAAAATAAAGTACAAAAAACACCAGGGAGGCACTCATATGTCTTTGAACAGAATCTGACCTGTGATGCAAAAATTATCTTGATTGTTTTCTTCTTGCACTTCTGAAATTACTGGTTTGCTTTTATGAATTACTCTATTAAACACCTTAGTCCTCAGTTACTGAATATCTTTTGTGTTGGGTTTCACTGCTGTGTTCAGTCTGTCATTCTGACAGCAACACCACCTTGTACTAGTCAACAGTCTGGTGATTACAAAACTCAATCTGATGGAAAGAATTATGAACATTAATCCCCTCGGGAAGAAGGATAGCTGGGTTGAAGTTTCCCACACATGTGGTGAGCAGTCTAGCGGATAACAGCTCTGCTAATGATGAAAAGAGAACCAGAACCATCACCACCTCCTGGGTTTTGAAAGCAAAGATTGACCTTTGCTCCCTTCCTGAAAGAAAAGGCTTATGATCCTAATTTCAAGAGAGCATGAATCCAAAATGCTCCCTGGAGAAAGGTGCTTAGCCCTGGATAGAGGCAGGATTTAAGCACATTCCTACTTCAGCTACTGCGTAGAAAATGTACAGACTCACCATCTCCTTCAAGCTGCTCTGGCTGGTATAATTTTAACAAAACACCAACACACACTAAAGAATTTGGCACCCCCAACCTTCATGGAAACATGACCCAACTGGCCTCAGCCAGACCAACTTTCCCTTTGATAGAACCAGCTTGAGCCACAACCTGGATCTGCCCCTTCTGACAGTCTCTGCTGGAAATGCCCAGTCATCCTCTCATCACATTTCTCTTGAAATACTTGTTTAAACCATCTGTTTTGACAGCAACTGAAGCAATAGTTTAGAAGCTACATTTGGCACACCAGAAAAAGAAAGTGAAGAGAATATGCCATCTTCCTAAGACCACAACTTCACTTTGGGGTTTTATACTGTTTCCAGTCCTTACTGGTAGGCTAACAGTGGTCAGAAACAAAGTTCAGTGTTTTCACAGGATCACAGCATCAGAGAACCACAGAATATTACAAGCTGGAAGAAACCCACAAGGATCATCAAAGCCCAACTCCTGGCCCTGTCCAGGATACCCCAACAATCCCCGCTGTGCCTGAGAGCATTTTCCGAACACTCTTTGAGCTCTGGCAGGTTTGGGGCTGTGACCATTTCCTGGGGAGCCTGTTGAAGCACCCAACCAGTGCCATCTGTATTTCATTCAACATTTTACAAACTAAAACCTGAGCAGGCCATCACCCAAGCATGTAATCATGCCTCCAATTATTTCTATTCCTCTGCTCGGGCTTGCACCTCAGAAATCAGGGGTGAGAATGTGTGTCAGTGTATCCTGTTTAATGGGAACTGTAAATTGTAGTTGTGCTTGAACATTACCCACTGGCAGCGTTTCTCTACTACAAGAAAATAAACCATAAAATAATCCAAAGCAAAATATAAACCCAATTCAAACAAGAAACAGATGTTTATCGATAGACCTTATACTCTTTCTCCATCTCCTGAGACAGAAGCCTTTCTTTCAACATCTCTCCATGATGTGGCCAAGCTCAAAGCCTTGTAAAATTTCTACATCTTCTTTTACAGTTTGGGACTGCTTTTTTAAAAAAGAAATAAAAGAAAACAAACGTAACCAACCAATTTTATTAAACTTCGAAAAGCTGACTCAGAAGCTGCGCAATAGCTCTCTGATTCAGCTTTCTTAGCTGAGTCAAAGCATCTGGCCACGTGATTCAGAAAACATCACTCTGAAGTCAGGCAAGAGCTGCTTTCCAAAGGAGGAAATGCCTGTTTTCGCTTGTAATCATTGTTCAAAATTTCCTCAGTAGCACTAACAGTTATTTATTTAAACTTGATACAAGAAATACAATATTCACAGCTCTCTTATTGCTCATCCAATGTTTCAAACCACAGTTAAGTATAAACATTTACCATTTGGCTCAGTGCCAGCAAAGACAAATTCTTCTAAGTCAGTGGTAAACCCTCATTAAACATCCACCTCTTCCTCTGAAAACCGTGGCACAACACTGATCACTACCAAAGCCATGAACGGAAGGACTGAGGAAGGAAAAAATAAAAATATGCTCTTTTTCCTTAGTAAAATAAAATAAAGTCACCCTGAAAACATCCTGCCAACAAATTAAGAGAATGGTAAATAACTGACTAATCCTGTCAAAAAAAATTTCCAGAAGAATAAATGTCTGCTTTCTTACAAAACACATGAAACAGAATCACAGAACAGCATGAAATGCCACCCTAAAATTACCTGAGTAACTTTAAATCACAGAATGCAGACATCATGTGGGATGTCTGAGCCATTGCACTGGCAGCTGAAGTCTACAGTGTTAATGATTTCTAGTTTAAAAGAAAATTCTAACCAGCTAATCTGTCTTGCAGTAGCTTCACGACACAGAGTTTCTCAAGACACCTGTTAAAAAACCTTGACTTTCTTGCTAAGCGGGAATCTACGAAGTCCCTGGGAATAGGTATCATGACCCATGGTGCCACTCCTGCTAATTCCACTCCTCAAATAGAGCCCCATTTGGCATACACACAAGGCACACTTTCCTTTGCATCCCTGTACCTGAAAGCTCTGGCTTCTACACTCAATACCTACACTTCCAGTATCATGAAATTTCAAGTTGAGTTTGACAAGCTTTAATAAATTAGTCACAGATCATCCTAAAATGTACAATAATTGATCCTCATGACGCCATGATGATTTTTTGCTTTTTCATATACCCCTCTCATATACCCTTTCACATACCCTTTTATACAGCTTTGCATGTATCCTTAGTGCTTTTAGCCCACATACTTGTAATTCCCCAAGTCTCATAACTAGCTTAGACCCAAAGTTCCGTTAAGCCAGGAGACTAAACATCTTGAAAACCCCAAAGTTGAGTCAGTAAGCCTCAGACACCAAGGTCCTCTCCAGAACACATTCTGTAAACCAAGACAGGCCCATCCAGGGGGAATATTCCTCAAGACGGGGGCTTCTCTTGAGCCTCTCATTGGGGAATCTTTGATAGATATGCTGATTTGCAAGGTCTATAACTGTATACGCGAATTATCGTGTGTGCATCTTGGGGTGGGCATCCTGGTGTGCATCTTTTGGGTGTGCATTTTTGGTGTGCATTCGGGGGTGCTTTCTACCCGGATGTGGTGCACCAGAGGATCCTTAAATAAATACCAAGATAAAACCCTTTTTCACCTCTAACCGTGTTTGGCTTTTAATTCTAAGCCCAGGGAAAAGCATCACTCAAGCTTCATAAATATTCAGTATGATCTGGATATGAAATTTGGAAAGCTGTTACATAATTCCTGTGAAGATATCTGAAAGAGGACAAAATCAGAATTTAATCTGTATAACTGAGATTAGCTAAAACACAAAGACCTTACTTTGGAAAAAATATTTCAAAGGACCATGCAGCACTATTTTTTTTTATGACTAAGATAAACTTTTCTCCCTTCAGGAGAAAAGTAGTAGTGATAAAATGTCTTTCTAATGAACAAAATATTTCCAGGACTAGTATTTTGCAAAGTGCTTCTGTCAAAACTTCTGGAATTTTACAGGCTTTTTTCAGTTACAAAACAAAAAATAACAAATAAAACCAATACTGTAGACTACAACTTGTGGTTACACTATTATCTGATAGGAGTCTGGTTTTTAAAGCATGGGATTAACAGTTCATTTAATCAATCTTGGTAACACAGGCAGTAGACAGCAAAATTGATTACTGTTCAGATAATAAAATGTTGCACTTTAAAATTATGGGTATTATCACTACAGTCACAACAAGTATTTTCACCCTCCCTTCTCTTGTTCTGCTATAATTCTACGAAAATGTGCTGGCTCTGCAGAAGCACAAGGGTCCATGTCAGGAAAGCTTTTTATGAGGCTAAGAACCACTCACTACTTTTTATACCTCAATCACTGGGTTGAAAATTTGCAGGTCTATCTGCCAAGAGTGACTATTTTAATATCTGCAGAATTAGACAGCCAGTGTCTTAGAATTTTTACAGAACAAGACGACAAGCTCTTGGAACACTGATGCTAATCTTCAGTAAATGTTGAGGCTACAGAAGACTGCAAAGAAAATAAAACACTAACATAACTTAAAATGAGGAAAACAGCCTGACCCCAGTAGGTTAGCTTGGTATCAGTCTTGCACAAAATTCTGGTATATAATCAACAGAAAAATAAAGGATGGTGGTAAAAAGTAATGCTAAACACAGGCTTACAGAAAATAGGTCTTGCTAAATAAATTTGGTGTAGCTTTCTTACAAGAATATAGGTTGGACTGGATAAAAATACCCTGCAATTTCTGACCTACTATACTTAGATCTCTGTAAGATTTAGTGCTACACAGAAGTCTGATGTAGAAGTTATTCAACACAAAGATAACCTGGAATCTAAAACCACCTCATAAACTATTAGGGAGGCTAAAGAAAAATATTTTAAATCCACCTCGTCAGTAGTTAAAGCTGTTTTCTTAGCTCTTAAAAATCACAGCTTATTATAGCCTGGAATACTATAAAAAGCTTCTTCTCCTTTAACTTTTTGTGCAGTTCAGAAAAAATTATATACACACAGTCAAGGAAAAAGGGAGGAGGTATAAAATCACTTTAAACTTTGACTCTCATAGATTGTTTTTCAGGAACGAAAACTTCAGCATTAACAGATTTCCTCAATAGAAAAACATCGGTGCACTTCAAAGCCATATTTTTTGGGGAAAAAAAAAAAGGATGCTAATGAAAAATCAAAGCCAGTTCAACCCACATATAACACCTTGCAGTACTAAACTTAACTAGGTTATACTTCCTGCATCCAGAGTCACCTGGAAAAATTACAGAGGATTATTTAACACTTTTGACAAGGACAGATGTGTAACAAATTATTATGTATAAGCTGTTCCAGGGTCTTACCATATGGCACACATAAAAGAATTCAAGGAAAGACGGAAAACTGCATCACATTTAGCTTGGTTGAAAGCACACACAGGTACTTATTCCAATAGAGCTGGCCCAGAGTCAGGTGCTATCCCCCGTGCAAGACATTTTTTCCTATTGCATGAATCTCCACTATTGATGCTTTAGGGAAGGTCCAGTGCTACTCAGTGTTTCTGCTGGTCAGCGAAGGATTATATAAAAGACTGCAGCTCATAGAATCTGCACAGAATACCCAAAGTGGTGAAGGACAAAAAAATAAGAGTAGGTCAACCCTGCTCCAGAGATCTACATCATACATCACACTGAATTAATGGCAAAGACATGGCTGTATACAGCCCAGTGCAACACCCTCCACACACAAGAAACAAGGGTTGTTTCACACTTACAAGATGAGGAATTCTACTTGGAAATTGAGCAAATCAAAACAAAAACTCCTAAGACACAGTGAATTCTCAAACGTGTACAGAAACCCTGCACGCTGGAACTGGCTTCCCAAGCAAAAACATCTCATGAACATTTAATATGTCAAAATAAAGAAGCAGAGAGAACAGGCTATTCCATCAATACCTAGCCATAGTGAGATTCTTGATGATGTATTTATTAAGTTCTACTTCCATTCTAAAGAAGAAAAGTTAATGAACATCGATGATGCCTAAAAGCCCTGTCTTAAAAAGAAAAATAATGGCTTTGTTCTCAAAATTGTTCTTATGAGCCTAAGACCCAGAACAAAAAATTTCATAGAAGCTTGTAATCAGTAACACATATGTAGAATGGCACAAAAGTAATTAAATATTATTAACTAGTCATATGGACTGCTGTATTCTAAATTAATTACTCAAGGACTATCTATTTGTCATTGTGGAGAGCTTAACAAGACTATCTGACGAAGAGTGGAATGATGAACAAAGAGTGAGAAAAGATTGTATCAGATTAAATGACTGAAAATCACACAGAAGTTCTGAGATGATTAAATAAATAACTGTGGATTTTCACCTACAATAGTCTTCAGTTCTGACCAACTTCTCTCTGTGGTAAAAACCGAAAGGGCTCCGAAAACGGAAAGAGACCAGAGAGGTGTAAGAAAAATATTAAGTCTTGATTAAACTGGATGTTTCAAGATGCTTAAGACTTCCAAAAGGAAATAAGTGGGTAAAGAGAGAAAGGCAGTAACTGTATAAAATTTGCATAGAGAAGTTCAGCTAGGTCTTCTCACCCTTTGGCAAAATACTAGGGCTGTACCATAGTGACCAAAGCCTCAAGAAAAGCAAAGTTTTTAGTCAAACCAACGATATTAAATGGCAACAATATCAGAGTTCATAAAAGTGATCATTTTTAGTAGCACTTACATAGCTCATGAATGCATGGCCCATTATTTGGCCCAAACCTGGGTAACTGGAGAGATAATTAGGTTTTCATATAAAATTATGTCACTCACCAATCACATAAGAGTATATAAAAATTCCAAGAACAGAACCCACTTATCCAGGTTTTCTACGTTGGAAACTCTATTCCTAAAACTTCAGGCAGAGTTTTAATGACCACTCCCAGTAATGCTTTCCTAGTAGCACCTTTCAAAGGACCTGATCAGTTGCCTACTGAAGACAAAGTACTGACTTGAAATAATCTACAAATCCGTAAAGAGCTGTTAAATGCCTCTATCCGGAACAAAAAAGCGCCTCTTAATCACTCACAGCTCTAAAGCCAGGAACTAACAGATTACAGCACACATTAACTTCGTTCTTTTCTCACCCTGATTTTCCCCACCACCCTAAAACTGTCAATGAATAGTGCTAAGCAGAACAAGACCATAAGCCACTTAACCGTCCAAACCAAAATGAAGGGGGAATAGGAAGGTGTCGGGCTCTGGCAACGTCTCAGGTACTGTGATATAGACTACAGTGATACTGCCAGCTTTAGCACTGTCCAAGCATCCAAGTATACGGACTCAACACATGGTAACTCAACACATGGTAACACCTTAACGTCTCTTTTCTCTAGACACCTCTAGCAACTTTTTCCAGCACCAGCTTAGTTTGCCTGGACAGGAAGAAACAACTATTGTTCCTATCTGCTGGTGATAGTCAAACCCGCCAGGAAACATCAGAATAACGATTTTTTGCACGCCCCAGGCCCTGCTGCTTGTCCTCCCAGCATCGAGTGAGGATGAGCCCAAGGGCGGCCAGGGGAGGCCAGCCCAGCTCCCTGACACCTGTGCCATGGGCACGTCCTCCACACCCTCACCAGGGAAAAGGCACCGAGGAGTCTGCGCTCCTGCTCCCTCCAGCCACAGGGGCTGGACAGCCACCACAGCGGATCCCACCACCCTCAAGTGCCACGTCCATGACACCGGGCACCGTGGTGAGACCATCCACCTGCTCCCTGGGTCATCGCCACCATGGCGGGACTGTCCACCTGCTCCCTCGTGCCATCACCACCATCACTGCAGGTGGAATGACACTGCCGCGGCCGTGCGGGAGCCCTGTGCGGGGAGGTCGGGACCACTGAGAGGGATGGTGACGGCACCCTGGGAGGACACCTGGAGCCAGGGCCGTGGCAGGAGGGCGCCCGAGGCGCCTCCGATCCCGGGGGCCTCGATGGCGTGGGACCATGTGCCGGGGG
>VZTD01001648.1:196009-357346 GCA_013397725.1 Rhagologus leucostigma
CCCCGGGGCCGCTCACCCCGCAGACGGGCCTCCATCGCGGCCGCTGCCCCGCGGCCCTCCATGCGCCCCCCGGTCCCGCAGCCCCCGCGGCTCAGCAGATCCGCCCGCTCTGGTTCCGGGAATCGTTCTCTGAAGGGCCGGGAGAGACCCGCGTGCGGCGCTGGGAGGCGGCTGCCATGGCATGAGGGTTTAACAGGAGTTTTTCCTCAGATGAAGTTATCCGCAAGCGGCTGCTGATCGATGGCGATGGAGCTGGTGACGACAGACGGATCAATTTGTTGGTGAAGAGTTTCATTAAGTGGTGTAACTCCGGATCTCAGGAGGAAGGGTATCTGTTGTTTTGTTTTGATTTTTTTTAAGTCTTGGAGTTTGCGTTTCAGTGGAAAACAGAGCTCGATCCATTTGGAAGAGATCCGTGTTAAAATGTTCACAGCTGCTTTGGCTCTGTGGTATTTCCAGGGCAAACGCCGAGCACTGTGCTGGGAGAGGAGGGCTACAGACGGGTCAGAAATCACTGAAGGCGGCGGGCTGTATCGTGAAATCTGCCAGCACCGCTCGAATGCCCTCAGTATTGCTGTGCCTACTGCGTGATCAAGCCCTGAGTCCCGCTATTATAACAGGATCATGACTCGAATATTTTAGTTGGCAGTTCTGCGTTTGTTCGTTAGGGAAGGGAAATACTGCTGGTGTTTCTGCTGCTGTCGTTCTCTCTTTTTTTTTTTAAAGGCTAAAGTAAGGCATGAGGGACAGCCTTCTGTGGGGTCTCTGTTAGTAATGGATATAAATTCCCAGAGGACACAATATTATGAGTGTGTATACAGAGAAGCACTGCGGTATTAAAATACTATTTCGGCGGTCTCAGAGCCAGCTCTAGCTGGAAAATTTGTAAGCCCTGGGTTAAACTGCTCACTGCTTTAATGCCCACTTTACACTGATAAGGACATGATGGTGGAATTGATGTGTACAGTGTTTCTAACTGCACTTCCAAAAAATTGTACATTGAATCTTTGAAGTGTTTTCTTTATTGAATAACTGTTATTTAGCTGTCCCTATGCTACATGAAGTTTTGTTTTCTTGCTCTGTAAAGTTAGGAACTATTTTTATGCTGCTTGGGATTAAATGTCTTGTCTGTTTTCAGATACAGCCAGTACCAACGAATGCTCAGTACTTTATCACAGTGTGAATTTTCAATGGGAAAAACTCTTCTGGTGTATGACATGAATCTGAGAGAGATGGAAAACTATGAAAAAATTTATAAGGATATAGGTAAATGTGAGAAAATGTTACTGGTTTCTGTTGGACAGTTTATCTTATGAACGAGCTCAAGCCAGTTCTCATGAACATAATATATACATCTGATGAGTGGTTTGGAGGTTTTTTGGGTTTGGTTTTTTCCTACTAGATAGCATTCATGTATGTGCTATAAGCATCTTGTAATTATATAGAATGTATACAAACAAGAGCTTTTTTAACCTATTGAAATGTATGTAATTTGTAAGCTGATGGAGCTAACAAGCCACCATGTCACAAACAGCTCTTTCTCTTCTATAATTTAGCAGAATGGCTTATTTACATATATTGTTTGAGTTCAATATAATTCTGTATCTTTCTTTTATTTTTTTTTTTAAGAAAATAGTATAGCTGCAGCCCATGAGAAGATCTCTGAATGCAAAAAACAAATCCTCCAAGCAAAAAGGATTCGAAAAAATCGCCAGGGTAAGGCGCAATATCTGTATTTACAGTGGTGGGCTTCATTATTTTGTTATCTTTTAGAATACATTTTATTGGAAAATAGATTCTAAATTTTTGAAAGTGCAAGGCATCATGATTACTATATTCAGCCTGGTAGGTTCCACACTCTCTACTGAAAGTTTTTGGTGGATGACACAGGCAAGATTGAACCAGGAGATCTCAATGACATGCAGCATCAGGAAAACCTAAAACACTGTCCTTTCTGAACACCTGTTTTAAGAGGGGTATTTTTTCCCTACTTTTAAAAGTATATGCTCATAATTCATGGAAACTTAAAACATTCTAAAAGGTGAGCACTTGAAAAGAAGCAAAAATTTGTTTTTTCATGATAAATGCCAGAAGAAAAACTTTAGAAATATAACATGAAAGGTTTTAAATACAACTGTTTGATCAATGCTGTGGGTAATTTTGAACTCAACTGGAAATCAAAATAACCTTAACCAGTAGGAATGTAGAGTTCTTACATCTTCACAAACACAGATCTGAAGTGGTTGCTTTTTGATATGTTCTGTCCAGTCTGCAGCACAGATTTTCCATGTGAATGTGGTAGTTGGCAGATGTACGGTCTTACTATCAGGAAATGGCTGTGTTAGTTGCTTGTATAACCATAATATTGTTCTTAAAGTGTATTAGTTTTTTTAAAAATCCTAAAAATTTAAAAGAATCCATGTATCATTTTTTACTTTTTTCTAAAAATCTTAAATGTTCATGTGTAACATCAGCACCATTTTCTGCACATACACATTTTGTTGTATCTAAACTCAATCTTTATGAATCAGACACAGAAGACTAAGTGTGTAGCTATGCAGAGCTATCCAAAGGTGTTCTGAAAAACATTAAAACAGTTTTTCAAGAAGGAAGAAGAATCTTCCATCCTGTGGTACCTGTGTTTTGGTTCTTGAATTTGTGTTTTCAGAAGTATTTAGATTAACTATTTTAATGTCTTTCAGAATATGACGCGTTGGCCAAAGTCATACAGCATCACCCAGATAGACATGAAACACTGAAGTAAGTATAAAACTACGTTAAATGTTAATAGGGCAGTAAACTAGAAGTCACCAGACTCGACATTTCCTCGGTTTCAGTTTGACTTTTCCTCACTTTTATATAATTTCTTTGACACAACAAAAACTTGTGTTTCAGTGCCCTTATGAGCTTTCTTTAATCTCCATCTCTATGGGTCAGAAGCGTTGCTAATTGTTGCGTAGTTGAAATTTTTCCACTGTTAAGGTGAATAAGTGAACTGAGATGTAAATGCACATCTGATGTCAGTTTACCTATGAGTTGCTCAGAAAACGGAGATGATGGGAAGTCCTTTAACTTGCACCAGCCAGAGATTCTGTAGTCACTCGAAATGCAACACACAAGCAAGTAAGGTGGAATGAGAGAAAGCAGGAGAAAGCTCTTAGGGTTCTTTTCTATGTTTTCCTTCTGGTAGCTGTTCCTGCGTGCCTGGTTATAAACAGCTGTGTTTATATGTGTTTATAACATGCCTGTTATAAACAGCTGTGCACCACACATAACCTGCCCTGGCTTGCAGGTCAGACCTACCTGTTGTCCAACTTGCAGGTCAGACCTACCTGTTGTCCAACTTGCCTTGCATGTAACTCACAGTGCTGCTTGTCACATTCTGGGTTTGCATCACTATATGTGCTTTTGGGGCAGTTGTGGAGAGATTAACTTTATCGAGCCATAGAAACATTCCAGGACTTACTGCATCTATGAGTTTGTTCTTTGTAAACTGATTAAAGATGCAGTGTGGGGTTACTGTTCCCATTTAAGTGCAGCTGTGCACTTATCCTGTTGTCCATTTTCATTGAAATTGCCTAGGGAGGCTGTCTTTTCATATTCCATAGCCTTTAGCAAATGGAAGTGTTTTGGTTATACTATTACCCTAATAATAGCATTTCTATAGCTATAAGCCACTGACAATATTTCACGCATTTCTTTCTTGTATATTATCTCTATTTCATTACCACAACTTTGATTATTACAGGCAAACCTCATGGGGCTTGACTATTTCTTACTTCATTAGTCCGCATGTGGTATTTATGAAGTGAGGCTTTAATAAAGAACTACCAAAAATTGAGTTTTTCAGATAAGTCAGTTAAGAATAGAAACAAGTAAATGAGAGAAGCTGTGACTGCCCCATCCCTAGAAGTGTTCAAGGCCAGTTTGGATAGGGCTCTGAGCAATCTGGTTTAGTGAAAGATGTCCCTCCCCATGGCAGGGGGTTGGAACTAGATGGTCCCTTCCAATCCAAACTATTCTATAATTCTGTGATAAATGATACTTTTTTATCTTAGAGGATGCCGGGTTGTTTAGGTTTGGAGGGAATATTCTAATTTTGCTTAACACATCCGAGCATAAGCTTCTTAAGCAGAGTTAGAAAGAGTGGTAAGTTACAGCTGGTAAGAATGCAGTCTATAGGAAAGTATACAGAAAATGATACAATGAATCAAAGGCCACCCTTAGTTCAGAATAGAGGAAGCCTCTCTAACAATGTCACACTTTTCATGGAACTCTTAATCACTAAAAACACTTGAGAAAACTTCTTGTGAGAAGAAACATAAGGGTTTATTTCAAGAGTTACATTTATAGCTTTTGCAGGTTATGTGGCACAATAGAACAAAGTTCAGAAAAATACTTTCTTTATGCTTTTAATAGTGTTTCTTGGAACAACAAGTTATACAGCACAAAAGAAGCTGTTAGCAGCTTAGTCACAAGTAGTGCACAGGAGCCAATTCAGGAAGTGATAAGGAGCTGAACTACTAAACAACAGTGCCCACAGTGTAATTAGATGCAGCATTAGAAGAGCTGTTCAGAGGACCAAGAAATGACACTGAGTCTTAGAAAAGGATATAGAAAAGTAAGAAGGCTAAGCAAAGATTCTCTGGAATGTAAAGTAAAAGGAGTAAAATTCCAGATGTAGCTTGGATGTTACTAGAAAAAAAAAGTCTGTCTTCTCAAAGTCTGCTTGCACCTGACAGCACAATGTAAACAGCAAGATTTGGCCAAATGGAAGTTTTTCAGAAACTAGAAACCAAATGCTTCCAAAATCAGTGTGTGAGCCTATACGCTGTTAGCCTGTTTCCATCAAAGGAAGGGATAATGTCACACCCGACTCTCTCAGGCATTCCTATTGAGGTACTAAGCATGCTGGCTCAAAAAAAGACAACACCCTCAGGTAGCACTAAATAGATCTTTTCCCATCCACAGTGAGATACTTAGGACTGGAGGGCTTTTTGTGGTTTCCTACCCAGACTAGTTGCAGCAGCTATCAATGGCTTCAGGAAAAAAAAGTTGATTTTCTTGCTGACCTTTCTATGACTCTGCCTGCTAATTAATCAGGGATGATCAGCCTCAATCCATTTTACCTTCAAATGAACAGTTTGTTCTCATTGCTTGGTGCATAAATTATGATAGGCATTAGAAGCAGAAGGGCCAAACTGGAGGTTTGCCTGTAAGAGTTGGTGCTCCATCCATCCTCATTTGAAATGTATATTATAGTACCTGCTATTCTTTGCCTCAAAAAGGATTGTGGTGGTCCATGGTGAGTTCAAGTGAGAGCAGAAAGTTCTTCCCCCAGAGAGTGGTTGGGCACTGAACAGAGTCCCCAGGGAAGTGGTCATAGCACCAGTCCTGGCGGAGTTCAAGGAGCATTTGGACAATCCTCTCAGGCACAGGGCATGACTCTTGGGGTGTCCTGTGCAGGGCCAGGAATTGGAGCTGATGATCCTTGTGGGTCTGTTCTGGCTCAGGATATTCTATGATTTTATGAATCTGCTTGTTTAACTTTCATTGTATGGTCAAAGTAAATAACATGTTGTGTCAGGACTGAATTGTTACAAATGCCCAGGGTATAACTGTATTCCAGCTTTTTGTAAAAGTCCTGAAATTACAAGTCTAGAACATAATAGTTTAACAATTACATGAAGTGACCTTACCTCTAAATCATTTCACTTGTTTTGTTTATGTAAGCTGTTTATTTTATAGTTCTTTCTCTTCTAGTCAGAGCAAATCTGTTTTGCAAGAATTTTACATATTTTTTTAAGAATACTCTGACAATTTCTTTTCAGGCAGCTAGAAGCTTTGGGAAAAGAACTGCAAAATCTTTCTCACATTAAGGAAAATGTTGAAGATAAGGTAGGTTTTTCACAGAGATGGTTGTATAATAATTTATTAAGAATACAATTAATGTAGAATCTGCTATGGGTTGATTGTCTGTATGTGCTTTCTGTTTCCTACAACACGTCATTCCAGTTGGAGCTGAGAAGAAAGCAGTTCCATGTTCTCCTGAGCACCATCCATGAACTTCAGCAAACCCTGGAGAGTAAGTGCTGTTCTTTGGTGATAGATATGACTGGGTTAGGTTTCAGCAGATCAAAAGGAATCACAACTTCCGGCAGTGGGATAGTGGTGCAGTTGAGGTTGGTAACCTCTTGCATTGGCAGAATTTTTTCCCCAGTTGTAGTCCAGAGCCTGAGACTACTATGAATTTTTTTTCTTCTACAAGCTACCCACTGTGCCATTTCCTGACTAGCTTCAGGTTACTTTGTAGGCAGCAAAATTCTTTAAAATGTGAGGATGGAGAATAGCAATTTGAGATTTGGGGGTTTTTTTAACAGAAAGTATTTCTTAAAGAAAATTATTCTTGTGCTTATTTCCAAATATAATTTTATAATTACTATTTCCATAGTTTTGAATGTGTCACTGCTATCATGGTATCATTTGAGGCTTTACTGAAAAAAATTGAAATACGGGGAGGGTAAATGACAACCTGCTCACCCTGTGAATCTGTGACAGAGCAGGGACTAAAACTGTAAGACACAAGAGCTAAATTCGGGATTAGTTGTACTCATCTTTTGTCATACAAATACTTAATATTTTCAAATCAGCACTAACTTTTCATGCTCTAATATGGATAATATTGTTTTAAATATTATTTGCTGTATATTTGCTGTGTCTTTCAAAGACAGAACAATTGGTACAGCCTCTGAGTATGACCTGATTAAATGCAGAGATGGCTGTAAGAGCAGACTCTCATTCTCTAAGGCTGTCTAGATCTTCTTAAGCAGAATGAACTGTTAATCCTAGGTGCACTTTAGCAGAAGGTTATTGTTATTATGTGTTACTAACACTTGCTTAAGTATTAGTCTTGAAAAATGCATTTTCATGTGAATATATAGATTACCTTTCAGCTTTCAGGATTTTGTGAAGGAAGTAGCATTTAGTGCAAAGCACAGCTTCAGTATGAAATGAATAAACCATTAGTAGGCAAAGAGAAGGAAGGGGTTAGAAGCAATCTGGTACTGCTTCAATTGATACTATAGAATTTACCCCATATTTCCAGTAACAGCTTTTAGAGATAACATCCTTCAAAATTTTGAAGGATTTTTTTGTTTGTTTGAACATGACATTTTATAGAATGAGATACTCAACTACACATTTAAGTCAATCAAAATAAAATATTTAAGTGGGACAAAGTTCTGCAATATAGTCTGTATATATGACCAAGCATGTTTGACTAATAGTAATATTGAATTTTAGATGATGAAAAACTTTCAGAAGCTGAGGAATCCCAAGAAACTCAGATGGAAGCAGAGGCCAAGCAGTAGATGTAATATGAAGACTGACAATACTACTTAAGAAAGTCCAATTATCTTCACTGTGTGTTGAAATCAACAATAAGAGAGATGGAGCTGAAAATAGTTTTCTACTGCTTCTGTGAGTTTTTATACAAAAATACATTTTGTATATGCTTCAGAGGAAAACAGTTGCAGATGTTTGCAGGCAGGCACTGGGTGTTAAGCCACAAACTTTGTAATTTGTGACAAATATACTTTGTTTCACAAAGGATGAAGCTTCTACACAGTACTTCTGAACTAAGGTATTTGCAAAACTTTGCCAATAAAAGGGTGTTTTCACAGGTTTTCCTATTTTTAGTACAGATTGAGCCTTATAATAAGGGCTCCTTTACTTACTTGACATCAGACTGAAGGCAGTGCATCTTTTCAAGAGTCCCAGCTTCCATACCCTGTTCTAGATGGGACCTAAATCTGAACTAAGTAGGGTCTTAGTTTTTCAAAGTAGCTGCCATTTTAGAACTTACTGTGACTAGACTAGAATTTGTTAGTTTCATATAAAAAAAATTACTTCTGTAGAATTAATGCTTGTTAAGGGTTAGAAAAAACCAAAAATGATACTGTACTAGCTTTAATTTTTTCCTCAAAGTGATGCAAAGAACCTGCAGCGATCCAAGCCTTGCTCTGCTGTGTTTGTTGTACCACATCAAAAGCCACATTTTGAAATGGCACATTTAAAACTTCAATTTAAAAGCTTTGTTCTTGAAGAACCAGGAATCTAATCCTGATACCGTTTATAATCTGCTTCTGGATTTTATCCGTCAATTGACTGTTATCAAAATACATTGTAATTTCTGAAACAGATGGTGGAACCCTTCTTCTCTCATGATGAAAAACTGAAACAGTAGAGCAATAATCATGATGTTAAAGAATCAGAGATACTTTTGTTATTAATAGGGAAAGTGAAATCTATGCACCTGAATAATCCTGATGTCTGAGCAGTCTGTTGTGAAGTAGGAAATACAAGTTTCAACCTTCCCCAAAAGAGAAGAGAATGGATTATGCTCTATGCTTTTGTAAGGCAGGGAGGAAGAAACAAGGGGCAGTGGTAGGTCATGTTCTGAAAACACCTACTAAATAGAGCCTTCCAGTGGTTTGGGTAAAGGAAAACATTTTGGATCTCACTCAGACTGTGCCACAAGCATATATAGTTGAAGTGAAATAACGATGTTACACGGAATAGAGCTGCTGTCTCACTAGGTGACAGCTGAGGGGGATTTCCACAATTGAGACTTGGGACGTTTATAACCTAAATGCGATATCATTCCCACTCTCAGTGGCTGTGAATCTGTGTGGATTGGGCTGAACAGACATATCTGAGCTTGTTTTGCTCACATTCCAAGTTAGCTAAAGGCAAGCCAGCTGAACAAGAAGTCACACAACTTCAGTAGTGCAGTGCAGCCCTGAACTAATAAGCTGTCAAAAGTCTTCTAGTTCACCGCTGGTCTGCTCAGACCACAGGGGAAGCTCAGGTTTGCCTGATGGAGCCTGTGCAGACATGCAGTGCATCTCATACACTATGAATTTGGCAGGTTGGGGGGTGACTAAGCAAACAACAGGCATTTAATAGGAGAAATACACCATCAAAAAGTATTAAGTGTATGAGGTTTTCCGTTTCCTAACAACAGGGAATGGTAAAATATTTTGTGAAGCAGCAACACTAAATTATTGCGAGACCAGGGAGGAGTCATTGTCATGAATGTATGAATTATAAAAAGTGAGAAGTGAGTAAATTAAAAATTAAGTAAGTGAGAAGGACTCAAGGACAATTTTAAAGCATATTAAATTTTTTTTTTGCAGTCGAAATGCCCTCCATGAGCTATATGGACTGTCTTTTGGTGCAGGGGAGGATGCCATTCACCAGTTAAAAACAGTCTCTGGAACAGTGAAAATCTCAAATTTTCCATTCATTGTTTTACACAATTCTTTGGAAATTACTTGGATCAGTCAAGTGTCTTATCTCAGAACTTGCTCTGCTTTGTGTAGAACTTGACCAGAAACATACCCACACGTAAGTCTGTCCCTCTGGTAAGGAATATTTACAGAGAAATCAGAGTTGTACACAAGAGAAGCAATACAAATGCATGGCAAAGACTAGAATATATTCTAGTTTAAATTATAGTGATGCAATCTTGAAAAGAAATTACTGCCCTAGAAAATCAAGTTGCCCTAGTGCAATGTGGCAGCAAGAAGGTGATGTCACCAGGACAAAGAAAAAAGCAGCATCAATGCATTGCAAACACAGCCTCAGTGGGACAACCCAAAATATTTGCTCCTATTTTTTTCAGTATTTGTACCTCTTGAACATTAGATTTTTACCAAAAAAAAGAAACAAAACCAAATGGAATTCATATACCAGCCAGTATTTAACCTGCTTTGTTACCAAGCCTCAGGTTCCAGCTATGAATCTGCCGTGCATATGCTGGAAATGTATATCTACATCTCCTTTAATCTTCTGTTCCAGAAGTTTTCTGTGTGTCATGTTTCCAAGGCATACATGATGATCACTGTTACATCCCTGCCTAGAAAGCTGTCCTCTGTCATGCTGCTTACCTGCATTGACTCAAAATATGCGTGTATAAAAATCTAGGTACCTAAATTCAGAATCTCAACAACCACACTATTTTAAAAAAGTGTTTCCTGGATTTATGCTTTGCTTTGATCCTATCTAAGCTGAAAGATTATGATATGCCTAAATGTTCTATCTCAGTGCCCTTGTCATGTGGATGCAAAAATAGAAGCAGAAAGAGTTGCTGAAGTGGTAAACTGACATTTTCAATGCCAGGACTTGTTTTTCTGTCCTGTCCAAATGAGAGCAGCAGGGGGAGAGTGGAACATCGGACAGAATTGGTAACTTGGGCAGGATTTGTTAAGACAGATTTAGCAAGCTTCGTGAAGGGATGGAAAAAGGAGAAAGAATGTCACCGTGACACACTGTCAAGTGATGGGATATCTCTGAAACCATGTTAATTCGAAGGAAGCTGCTGGCAGTGAAGAAAATTGCAAAAAATATATATCCCAAAGATTTATGAGCTAGAAATTATGAGTTATTTGAGATACTTGTAAGTTTTTCAGCTGTCACAGCTGGCTTGTACCATGCTTTTCCTCCTTTACTCAAGGCTCAGGTGGGTCTCCTTTCCATGTGAGTTCGAAAAACTAAGAAAAAAAAATTCAGAAATGCAGACAAGTACTTTTAGTTCTGCTCTGGGAACCTGTGCGGTTTTTTCTTTCTAGACTAGCTGCATTAGGGACACATTATACCAGTGTATGAACCACTTTATAGATCTATATGCCACAGACCCTGGGGAAAGCAAGTTAGCAACAGAAGTGCTCCACCTTTTGTGCTTCACCCCAATTGTCAAATGTGTTCTTGGGTTACCTCAGCCTTCATTTCCCAAGTCTTATTTTAATAAAGGTTAGCACTGTTGCAGAACTCCCTCCACTTGTAGCCCAGGGCTGTGTGTTGCTGGGCACTGTGCAAAGGCAGAAAAGAAAGGCTGTTCCTGTGTGCTGGGCAGTGCCACGGCAGCCAGGAGGCAAAGCCAGGTTTGGCTTTGGTTTGTGTCCTGACCTCATGTGTTTCACCTGCCTGCTTGGCAGCAGGGAAGTATCCAGCAGGAGCTGGCATGGCATGGCTGTGTGAGGCTGTTAGTGATGTGCCGAAGGGACTTGGGGAATGGGACACCAGGACATCCTGGCGAAGGAAACTCAGCATCCTTGTACCAAGGAACTTCCCAGGTATGCAAGAGTAATCCTAAAGCCAGAGATGCAGTATGCTGTGGACTTTGCCTGGGCTAGCAGAGTCCTGAAGGGAAGGATGAGGGGCTGTACACCTCTGTGCCAGGTGAAATGATGTTTGGTGGAAAGAGGACCTCTGGACCTGTCCTGGCCAGAGGCAGAGCACTGGTTGTGTTGGGCAGCTGTTGCTGGCCATGTGGCAGGAGCTGGTCTTAATCGAGGAACCCACGAGGAAGGAACTTGTGAACAGACTCATTTTTCTACACTTGTTACATTTATGTCTGTAGCTTTGTAAGGGGCCACATGTTCGGAGGACACAAACCACGGCAGCTCGGGGGAGCCGCGTGCAGCGATCCCGTGAGACCGTGCCCGGCCTCCCGCACTCGGGTCCCTCTCCCGAAGAAGGAGCCGCGAGGCGGGGCCGGCAGGGGGCAGCAGAGGCCGGGCTGGGCGGGTGCGGTGCCTTCCCGGCGCTTCCCGGGATCCATGCATCCCACCGGCCCCGTTCCCAGCGCTTCCCGGGATACATGCATCCCACCGGCCCCAGTTCCCAGCGCTTTCCGGTCTTGCGAGCCCTTTTCAAACCTTTTATTTTTCGTTTCGCTACCATTTCCCATGCGCACCAAGTCCTAACCCAGTCTGGAGGGGTTAAAACCGTAGAGAATCACAGAATATCCTGAGTTGGAGGGATCTACAATGTTCATGGAGCCCAGGTCCTGGGCCTGCACAGCACAGCCCCAAGAGGGTTTTCCCTGCTCAGCCCCACACTTCATTTTCATTGTCTTGCCTGAAGTACCCTGATTCTCAAAGCCTCTCTCTAAACTGCCCCAAAACACAATAAACACTGCCAAGGAGCAGAAGGTGCAATCTCAAAACCTCCGCTCTTTGGGATACCCCATGATGCAACCAAAGTGTATCCAATACTTCATTTTCCTACTGATGATGACAGATCCCAAACCCTCCACGCTGCCTCTCCCATGCAAGGGCTGGAAGAGCAGAGTCTGACAGTGTTTGCAGCAGGAACCAAGCACCCTCTGGCACGCAAGACTCTGCTACCTCAAACACATCCAGCCCCATCATCCTGAAACCAAGGCAAGTGTTGTTTCAGGATCATTCCATGCTGGGTTGCTCTGAATTTGCTTCATCACAGTGAGAAACTTGGCAAAAGTTTGCTAAAAGCGTTATAATGCATGAGAATTCCTAAAATATTTAACAACAAAGACGTGTGTTTTTAAATTGCTCTCACAATAAAGGGAAAATAAAAAGCAAACTATCTAAACAACCTTTTTTTATGCTTTGCCAGTTTGCTTGCAATGAAAAAGTCACCATCAAGAGAATTTAAAATGATGGTTTATCTCCAAGGAGGAAAGGATTTGGCTCTTCTCAACACAAAAGTTTCATCAGAAGTGTGTGCTGGAAATAACAATGTGTGCTGCATGTAACAAATAGGCCCCACTAGGAGCCCATTTGGAATAAAAAGAAAATATATAATTTATGATCTGTCAGGGCAAGCGGACTGCAGCCACCTTCCCAAAGACTTACATAAAATATTACTACACTTAAATCTTATATGAACCTACATGAAATTCACATTTACATTTGCTGCACCAAAATCCTGTGCATGAGCTCCTATTCCAAACTATGTATCTTCCCAAAAGTGCTGTATTGTTGCTAAAATCTCCCAAACAACACTAAGCTTCAAAGCTGAAAACAGAAGCCTCTGGTTGATTACCAAGCATAAGACACGCATTTAACATTGAACACACATGGAAACAACCACCACTGCCCAGTGCAGCTTCTCCCAATTACATTAAGGAAACTTTTACAACCTAGTGGAAATTCAGAGGTGAAGATATTTTAACTTATATGAGAGAAAACATGATGGGGAAAACATCTTGGTTTTTCACTTAGTGCCTATTAATGTCAGTGTCTTCTGACTCACTCTGCATGAATTCAGAGAGCTTTCAGATCAATTCTCTTTTGCTCTGTCATTTTGGCTGCTAGAGATGGGAAGGGTCATGGAGCACTGGGACCACCACACCATGTTATTAGTTTCCCCAGTGCCCAGCAAGGTGCAGAACTAACAGTGGGAACACCTCCTGCAGTGGGACCATCCAGTACCTGCCTAAACACACACGAATGCCCTGGTGTCAGGAGACTGGTTATGTTGGAGATTCTCCCTTGGTGGCTGACACATGCTGGTTATTTTTCAAAGCTTGTGCATCTGTGTGAAATTTCTGCCATTCTGACATACCAGTGTGTCATGTTATTGAGGTGACTTGAGGAGTGATTGAAGGCAAACTGGTGGTCTTGATGACAGAAACCTTCCTTGGGGGACCTGTGCCTCGGTCAAATAAAATGTGAGTAGAAAAACTATTTGCTGGTATGTAACAGCAGCAGGATTCACTAAAGGAATGAGAGAACTTCTGCACCTCAGGACTCAGCTTGTCAGGGGCACACATTCATTCAGTTTCTTATATAGAAAAACAGGTTCTTCCTAGCACTTCTTGGCATGTTGATGAAGAGAACAAAATCCCCAGAACCAACCTTTCCCAGCCCACAACACTCAGCAAAGTGAAGGAAAGCTTTCTCCCCTATGTGGGCTCTGGCAATGCCCGTGGGTGCCTTTGCTTGTGTACATGGAGCACAGGGTGGCAGTGAGGGGGGACAGGAACTGAACTGGCCAGATGGGCCCTGCTCTCCAAGACCTGCCTGGGCAGAAAAGCAGTGCTGAAGAGCTGGGGGAGCAGAGAGGCATATTTGGGGTGTGTTTGGGTTTGACTTGCCAGTACTACACATTCAGGAGGATAGAGTAAGAGTCAGCAAATCCATCTTTGAATAGACAGATTATATTTGTATTTAGCTTGTGATGGTTTCTTTCCTTTTCTCTTCTTTACTGCCTAACCCACCAAACCTGCCAGCTGCTGCACTAAGCACACCAAGCAATGGCAAAGGATCTCAAGGCACATGGGGAAAAACCCTTGTGTAATCTTGTTCCAACACTGTAAATAGCCAGCATATTTACTGAATGTAGAGAGATAAAAAGGGGATTTGTACTCTACTGCATCATCTCTCAAGATGCAGGTAGAGACACTCCCTAAGCTTGATAGGACTAAACCCAGACCCCAATCCTACAAGAACATCAGCTAACACTGTCTGGTTAGGTGTAACACTGGTGTAGGTGTCTCATCCTACACCAAATCAATGAAAGAAAGTTGTTCACCTCTATTTCGGGCCTCTCACGTGATGCTAATTTGCTAGATATCATATAAGGGCTGCAGCTAGCACTCAACAAGTGAGTTTTATGAAGGAAATCACACAGCTCCTGCAATCTGTGTAAGGGACTGGGCAGAAAATGATGCAGGGAGGTTGCAAAAACTTTCAGATAAAACAAAAAAACAAAAAACCAAAAAAACAAAAACACACAAAACAAAACAAAAAAATGTGAGAAAGAAGGAAAACATCATGGCATGGTTAGAGACCAAAATCATGAGGGAAGCAGCAGGGTTGTTTGGCAGCACAGAATTTCCCCACAGTTTGTGCTGCAGGAGGAGCAGCAAGGCTGCACTGTGCAAGCCCAGCTTTGGTGACACAGCCAGGACTGCAGGCTCTGCCCAGGGCTGCCTGCTCCCTGCTCCTACAGGCCTGGGCCTTGCCAGTGTTTACTTGGCCTGTGGATCGTTTTTAATCTGATGTCATGGGCTTTTCAAGTGTGCCTATCGCCGTGTGGGTGTTGATGGAGAAGCTGCTGCTTGTTCCAAGGGGAACCTTTAGCTAAGGAACCCCTGGCGGTGCTTCTTGGCACCTCGCAAGTCAGCTCTCTCACCCGTGCGATGGATACACACAGCCACGCTCACACTGAGCCAGCTAGCTCAGGCGACACTAGAAGCAAATGAGTAAGAGATGGCCCCTGCCGGAGCACCGGACTTTATTGTTACCCCGATGCTGTCCCGGACAAGAAGGGATGGGTTTCCGGTCCGTATACACGCATAAAGGGGTACAGGAGGGAGGTAGGGTAATATAAGAACCAGTGGGGATAAGGAGGGGGCGGAGTGGGGGCTGGACTACATCCTCTTCAGGGATACAAGGGGATCTGGCTGCTGGCCAGTCAAACAGACCGAATCTCCATAGGGTCACAGGATCAATGGAGGGAGCCTTTCTCACTGAGGTAAGGGGGAGTCTTACACTTTGGAGCCTGTCCACCAGCAGGCCCCCTCTGTACCTGGGCTCTTTGGCCTCCCCGGCCACAACAGCTGCTGCTTCAGCCGATGCAACATGTGCCAGTTGCTGCTGTAGCCTGCTGCCAACTGATAGATGGTTTATGCCACTAACATCACTTGAGGAGGAGAATTGCTAAAAAGTAGTGGTAATATTTACTTTCTCCTGGTAATGCAAGTAGCAAGCAGAGAATTTCAAAACCATTGCAACCTGCATGTAGCCAGCTGCAGACCAAGCCTGGCTGGGGGCAAACAGAAACCACAGGGCACAGCACCATAGGGACAAACAGCTAGAACACAACAAATGCTCAGGGCAGAGTGCTCAAAGGCTGCGGCATCAAACCACTGCGCTTGCCCGCAGGGAGTGACCATGGAAGGGATGCGAGCCAGCAAGCTTACTGTCTTGGAAGAGCAGAAAGGAAGCAAAAAGAAAGGAAAAGCAAAGCCAATTAACTGTGAGCTGATTGTCCATTCCTCATTCCCATTCTCCAGGACAAGGCTTGTAGCCTCTCTATGTGCGTATGTGCACATTTGCAAACACACATACCCCCTGCAACTGGAAACCTTGAAGATTGCTGGGTACACCGTACAAAGCATATCTGAGTGCTTAAACTGATTAAATCAATACACATCTCAGTGACTCCCAGTTTCTCCAACTGTAGCTCACAGCCTTGCACCCATTGCTACCACAGCTTCTCAATTGAGCCACCCCAGAGCCCCCTCCACTGCCTCCACTCCCACACTCCCACCAGCGATAGAAACACAGAGCCACTGTGGAGGAGTAAATACTTTTATTTGTCTTGACGCTTGGGGAAGCACTGGAAAGTTCAGCTACCTTGCTATTTTGCATTGTCCTGTTACCACCTATTGTCAAACTTCCTCCTATTTGCTTTACAATTGCTCATCCCTTGGGGGAGCAGTGGGGAAGGAGACTAGGCACATGGAGCAGAGAGCTGCAATTTCACTGAGAAATAATAGTAACCGACCAAAATGGACTGATTACATGGATGCATCAGCGCAAATGAGACAAGAAAGATTCTCAGTTGTGTTATCCCCAAATTGCTCCCTGCCAGTCTCTATGCCTGTGATTAACCACATCAGACTCAGCAGGGCAGGTTCAGCATCCCATCATTCTCCTGCTCATTAATTTCAGCAGCCATTCCCAGGGCGTGAAATGGCAGCAAGTTGTGTTTGCTAAAATGCTGTAAAGCTCCGTGGATGGTGTGCTCAAGCCAGAAAGACGCTGAGTCATGCTGAGCTGTCTGTTCCTGGGGTTCCACAGCAGCTGCTGGTGTGCTCACCAGGTCCCACACCTGCTGTGTGGATGCTGCATGTCCCCCCATCCCCTCCTGCACCTGCTCCTCTTTGCCTTTTCTTAACCCACATGTAAAAGTAAGGTACCTAAACTGGCCATATAGGATCATTCAATTATTTCAGCTGAAAAGACTCTTTGGAGGTCTCTAGTCCCACCTCCTGCTCAGAGTAGAGCCAGCTTCATATTTAGGCGAGGTTGCTCTAAGCCTGAACCTGGGTATTTGAGTGTCACCAGGGATGAAGGTCCCACTGCCTCTATGGGTCCCAGTTCCAATGTTTGGCCATTGGGAAATTTTTTAACCCAAAAGTTAGAGTATGTCTGCTACTGCTCATTTAGACAAAGCATTGAACAGGTTAAAAAAACTTCTCTATTGATTGTGCTCTGGTTTTCCTTGTGCAAAATAGGAGATGAAGAGATAGAGCTGCATGTAAGACACAAACTGATCTCTCAGGCAGTGTTATTACCTCCCTACCATCAGTGCAGCCACCCCAGCTTTTCAGCAGCCAAGGGGAGAGACCAGTCACAGCATTTATCGTGTCAGATTCTACTCTCCTATCAGACTGGATGGCTGAAAACCTCACCCTGATGCTTTTCTTTCTGGAAGCAGTTTTGCCTGCAGTCACCTGCTGAACACTCACACTGTGCATTGCTCTAGCACGGCCCACTACTCCCACTAGCAGAGTGACAGGATAACATATCCTTTCGAATAATTTTATTTGAAAATCTTGAAGAAAAATAATTACTCATGCTCCCCAGCAGAAAGGCAAACAATTAGAGTGGTGAATGATATTGTAGCAGTGCCTGTAATTAAGGAACTGCCAGCATTTTAATTATAAACTAATATCTTCAGTGGCTGACGATCCAGCTGTTCAGCAGACCCACTGTCACGGTTTGACGCTGGCTAAGCACCAGGCACCCACGAAAAAAGCCACCTACTTATTTTCCTCTGCTATAGCCGAGCAGAGAAGGGGGAATTGAAAACTTCATTTTCATGAGTTGAGATAAGGATTATTGAAAAAAAACCACTTTAAGGCAAAACAGGTTCAAAACTTAAACAGTATAAAGAAGATTTATTATTAACAGAATTAAAAATAAAAAGGGTAATGAGAACCAAAGCAAACCTTCAGAACACCTTTCTTTCCCAGTCCTTCCCTCTTTCCACCAACCGTGCAAAGAAACAAAACATGGGGTTTTGGTCAGTATTTCACTTCTTAAAAATCTTTCTTCAGTATGCTTAAGAAAAGAGTTTCTTCTGCTGTGCCGTGGGATCATTCTCCTGGGAGATAGCTCTCTGCGAACTTTTCTAGCGTGGTTTTCACTTCCACAAGCAGCAGTCCCGCTCAAACCTGCTGCAACGTGAGCCCCTCCCATGGGCCAAGCAGTCTTCCCACAGCTGCCTAGCATGGGTCATTTTAGTTCATGGGGTTTAGTCTTTTAAGGATGAGCTGTTCTAGTTTGGAAGCGAAGGCTCTCTTCCTCTATCTCTAAAAGCATGGGTCACCTCTCTCTGTTTGAGTTCCTCAGTAGATTACAGCTTTTCAGTATCCACGCACTCCAGCGTCAGTACTCTTCTTCACGGGCTGCGCGTGGATCTCTGCACCCCCCCATGCACCTCATGAATTATAGGGAAACCATTTGTTGTATTATAGTCCTCACCACAGCTTGCAGGAGAATCTCAGCTCCAGCGCTTGGAGCACCTCACCCTCTCCTTTTTTTTCACTGACCTTGATGCCACCATGTTGGTTTTCCTCACGTGTCCTCACTTTTCCTTTTTCTCTGACTTGGAAGAAAGGTGGTGTCTGTAAGTTGCAGTTGAGAGGTTGATCTCATCCAGGCTCTGCATCGGGGAATTGCTCACCATGTCTCTCGCTGCTGGCCCCATGGCCCCCACCAGCACTGCACGGGCGGCTCCAGCCTCAGGAGGGCCCCAGCCACACGGTCCCAGCCTCAGGAGGGCTCCAGCCGCGAGGTCCCAGCCTCAGGAAGGCCCCGGCCACGTGGCCCCCAGTGGCCCCCCTCCAGGATGGGCCCCGGTGGCCGCCTCACCACCCCTTGGGAGAAGAAAAAGAGAACTTCCCATGGTTTTTCCTTTCTTAAATATGTCATCACAGAGCAGTTACCAACTTGTCTAATTGGGCTAGTAACCTGCCCATCGTCAGAGCCTTCAGTGACTGGCTCTGTGCCAGACATAGAAGTTTCCAACAGCTTTTCTCCTGCCCCCACCAAAAACCAGGCTGTGTTAAACCAACACACCCGTTAAAAGTGAGATTGCCAATTCCAGAGTTACAGACCAGCAATTAAAGTTATAGGGCGGTTTTCTGTACTTCTTGCTTATTAAGATGTGTTTCTTGCTTGTTAAAGGCTTTGGGGAAATTTCAGTAAACTCCTTATGTGAATGAGTAGTGAGCTTTCCTTTCACTTTCAATGATTCCTCTATCACAACACGGGGTGGGGACATCCTGAGGCCAGCAAGTGTCTCACCAGGCCTTCTCCCATCACACTAAAGCCAACTCAGTGCTGCTTTAACATTTTCCACCTTCAAATCATTGGTCCAGCTATTGCCCAGTATGACCAAGGAGCTTTGCTGAATCCTGTTTAGAGGGTACCTCAAATACCAGTGGGTGTTTATTTAGTTATTACATAGAATTTAGAACTATATTATAAGCATTGAAACATCATTAAGCATAACAAGGCTAAGAACTCAGCAGTTTGCAATATTAAAAATACTAAAACCAAGATGAAGCTTATCCCTTCTCCAGCTTCTGAGCCACTGCAGAACAAAACTGTGGTTCACTTTATGTTTTTCTTCATTCAGGAATTCAGACAAAGTGTTAAGATGTTGTAGACATGAAGTCCCTCTGGGCTGTCCCTACAAGGATTCCCACTCTCCAAGCCCAGGCTAGACCCAGCAGTGAGGCAGGTCAAGGGTGCAGAGCAGCCACCAGCACATGGCCCAGAGGCCACCAGTGATGGGCCCTGAGTGTGCAGGTACCAGACACCAGGATTTTGCTGTCTTCTTCCAGAACATACGGGTTGCAGCAGGAAATGCTCATGGCAGCTGATGTTACCTGCCTGCAAGGTAGGAGTGTGCAGCCCCCTCCATCTCCTGACACCCAGCATTATGAGCCATGCTGTCCAGCTTACACAGTTGGCCCTGCCCTTGCTACAGGAGGGACAAAACCCCACCCAGGGCATGCCCCCTCCTTATCTCCCTGCCTTTTCCAGCATAGGTCTCCAGTGAGGATTAGCATACAGGCTTTTCCCTCATCCCTTGCCTGGGGGCACCCAGGGGTGCTCACACTTCCCACAGAGATGTTCACTGCCTGGAAAATCACCTACATTGGCATGCACTTCCAAGAAGACATTTCCATCCTGGAGGCCTGGCTCAAGGGAAAGGTCCCCACACAGCTTAGCAGAGGCAACCCTTGGGAACAAAAACCTGCTGAACAAGATATGCTGTGTCTTAATTACACAGAATCAGTATTCCCAGCATCACCAACATGAGGACAGGAAGATAAAGAAGTTGAAGCCTGTCAGGCAGTGAGTTTACCACAATGCACCCAGTGCAGGGGTCCCTCAGATGGACAAGGCCCCTGCTGTCACTAACAGCCTCTCCCTTGGGGCATCACACCCCCCAGTGACCCCCACATCTGGCTGGGTGGCAAGAGAAGAGCTGTGATTAGCAGGCAAGGGCAAGGTATCCATCTCAGCTACGAGGGCTGCTGGGCAGAAAGTTCACTCATCCAGCTCCTTCCCACTCCTCAAGACCCAGGAGCTCTGCTTCCTTTCTGCCTGGGTGTGCCTGCCCTGCCCAGGCACTGCATCCCCTTCCCTCCTGGCAGCTCCCTCATAAAACAGCAGGAACAAAGCTGTGCTGTTTGCAGCAGTGCCTCAGCCTCCACGGGCACATGGGAAGATGTTTTCCACAGGTGTCTGTGGTTTCAGAAGGGAAATGCAACCTCTCCAGGGAAGATTCCCTGAAGAGTGGTAACCACTTTGGTGGAACTACCTTTACAAAGAGAGGATAAAATACATACATTCTAGACAAAAAGAAGATGTCATAGAAATGGTTCTAGTATCATCAACAGTAAATGCTTTGTTCCTGCATAAAAGCTCTGGGTAGTTCTGTCACATACACGAAAAGAAGGATGCTGCAAATTCTGTGGACATAATCCCCACATTTCTTAATGTCCTACACTGTGGAGACATTAAGGCCAAGCCCAAGACACTTAATAGTAATAAAATCCCAGCCTTCACCCTTTGGTCTGAGTCTATTCTCTACTAGCATTGAACATCACTGCAGCAAAGCTTGAAGAAAGATCTACACCGTAAAACTTCATTATAAGGTTTTAATAACATAAAAAATAAATTCCATGGCAAATTTTAGGGCTGACTGGTGTTCTGGGATGTAGTTTTGCAAAATCTGCTGCCAGTTCAAATTAACGTATCTCATAACTAGCCCTGGAATAAGAAGTGATGAGCTGAGTGACGAACAAGCCCCAGTTTCTGTCCTTGCTCATGACCTGCCTCAAGGCTAATCCTCCCTCCTTCAGCAGAGCTCCAAACCTTGTGGAAAAGGTGTCAAATCATGGTTCATAACATTTCAGCAGGAAATAAAAGGGGTTTTTTTAATAGCTTAAATGTCAGTAGTGCCTGCTAGAAGTTCGTATTTGAAGTGCATTTGGTGCCTTCATTCTTCTGTGGAAGAGACACAGACTCTTTCCCTCCCAGAAGAGTGCAGCTCCAGGCCCTGGGGTTATCTTTGTCTGTGGACAGCAGGTAACCTCACATGTACCTGTCATCCCTGTGCAGGGCTCAATGATGACAGCAGAAACTCATTTGTGTCTGGAGTAAATGGAAAGATTTGTGAGGTACTGAGTGCTAGGACAGCCCCCTGCACATTTGGTGTTGGTGCTCTCTAGCACAGAAAATCATGCTTAACAACGTGAGGTTTAGAAAAATACTTCAAAATGTTGAAAACATTTTTTTTCTAACTGGAAAAAAACCTCTTGAACCCTAAAGTTGCATCTTAAAAAGACTGATGGCAAACCCTGAAGTCATTAATTTGTTCTGCACATACAGATCTTTAGGCATCACAAGGTTCTTACCTATTTACTTCTAGCTCTTTGTTCAGGCCCCTCAGAATCAACCCTGTGAAAAGACTTGTTTCCCTCTCTGCTTGTGTCTCTGCTGTCTGCATAGGGCTGCCTTGCAACCCTGCCCTTGGCCACCTTCTCTCCACTCACATCTCGATTTGGAGCATTTGGAGCACAGCTCTTCTAGCATTGCTTCCCAGCAGGAAGCAGAGATTCTCAGCTGCCAGTGATCCACCTGCTGCAGCCTGGCAGGTTCCCGTACTTGTTGGGTAGTGACTGTCGTGGTTTGACATTGATTAAAACACCAGGCACCCACAAAAACCGTTCACTCACTCTCCTCTGCTATAGCTGAGCAGAGGAGGGGAAAAACAACAAAGGGCTCATGAGTTGAGATAAGGATGGGGAGAAAACATTTTAAGGGCAAAACAGGCTCAAATTTAAAGCTATAAAGTAAATTTACTATTAATAGAGTCAGAGGAGGATAATGAAAAGTAAAATAAGCCTTTAAAACACTTTTTTCTTCCCAGCCCCTCCCTCCTTCTCACTGACAGTGCAGGGAGATGGGGGGGATGTTTTGGTCAGTTCGTTACCCAAGATCTTTTTTCAGTTTGCTCGGGGAGAGGAGTCTTTTTTCCTGCTATGTCATGAGTCCCTCCCACGAGTAAAACTGTTTTCCCAGAACTGCTGTGACGTGGGTCACTGGTCCATGGGCTGGCGTCTTTTAAGGATAGGCTTGTTTGGAAGCAAGGGCCCTCTTTCTCTATTTCTGGTAGCAGGGGCCCTCTCTCTCTCTTTGGGTCTCCCACTGGATCACAGCCTTTTTTGGCCTCCGCTCACTCTGCCGTGGGCACCTTTTCCATGGGCTGCAAGTGGATTTCTGCACTCCCCATGGACTTCATTGATTATAAGGAGACAGCGTGTTTCATCATAGTCCTCATCACCGCTTGCAGAAGAATTTCAATTCCGACATTTGGAGCACCTCCTCCCTCTCTTTCTTTTCACTGACCTTGGTGCCACCATGTTGTCTTTCTCCACATGTTCTCACTTCCTCCTCTTTCCCCAACTAGAAGAAAAGTTGCTGCTCGTAGGTATCATTGTCAACAAGTTCCACTAATTCAAAGATTTTTGCAGCATCTCGCAGCACCGACAGGTTGATCTCGTCTAGGTTCTGTGTCGGGGAATCGCTCGCCATGTTTCTGCAGCCGGCCACATGGCCCCCGCCGCCACCACGCAGGGTGGTATTTAATGTCTCTCTTCATATGGGGCGCCGGGAAGGAGAAGCCCCTGCCATCACCCCTGCCCTTCTGCCCGCGGCACAGCTGGCTAGGGAGAGCCAGGCAGGCAAGGTTCACCACGGGTGGTGCCAAAATGGCAGCAGCAGTGCATTGCCGTGTGCGGCGCTGGGAATGGTCCCGGCAGCAGCGGCTTACCACTCCCAGAAAAACAACTGCACGTGCACTGGTTCGATTTCCTTCTTAAATATGTCATCACAGAGGCGTTACTAACCTCTCTAATTCGGCCAGCAGCATGTCAGAGCCATCAGAGACTGGCTCTCCTGGACAGGTGGAAGTTTCTAGCAGTTTCTCACAGAAGCTACTTTTGTGGCCCTTCCCCGCTACTAAAAACTAGGCTATTCTAAATTAGCACAATGACCCACAGTCCTGAGTGTAAAAGAGGAGCAAAAAACAGGAGAAAGATTGCTGCTCTTTGCTTGTGCTAATTATGGATGGCACTTTTAAACACAGGCACAGTGTTAATGTCAGGAAAGCACATTTCTGTCCTTTATCTTCCCTTACTTATTCTGCACTCTTCTTAGGATACAGGAGAGAGCAACTCCTACATGCAATTTACATATATCTGTAGATATGTGTGAGAAATTTTTAATACAAAGAGGATGACAGTTGCCACAGGAAATTATGAATACATGCATATATACATTCACTCAAACACACACCCTGAACCTTTGAGACCTTTCAGTTTCTTCAAGGAAATACTTTTTAAAGAAGTGTGATGCACCTCTGTTAGATCTCACTCAAACCACGAGCTCAGCAGCAAAAAAGGAGGTGAACCTGAGTCCTCCTCAAGAGTTCTGATATAAGAGAACATGTAACAGAGAACACATGACTCTCCAAGTCAGCCATAGCACAGCTACTCTAATAAATATGCATTTACCCTCTCATTACTGCAAGGTAGGAGATATGGAGGGGTAACTACTTCCTGTGACAACTGTGTGCATCAGCTGTCCTCTACAGGAGAGGAGAGTGGGGTTTCACATCTTCCTCACCTTCAGTGTAGCTAACAAAGATATGAGGCAGCTCCACCTGAGATCCAGTCACTGACAAATTACATTGATACCCTTGGGCTTTTGTGTTCCTCTAAAACTCCTGTAACTGCTACATAAATAATTAGTTTGGTGTAGGATGGTTCAATCAATCTGGCCCTGGGAAAACACAAAACAATAACTTCTGTGCAAGCTGCAGAGTAGAGTCCTTATTAAAAAACAACATCAAAACCTACGTCCAGTCTGGTCTGTTCATGTCACTGCTCTCGTTTTAACCATGCTCATACACTAGAGAGTCCTGATGGATTTGAGCTGTAGGAGGTAAACCAGCAGATTGAAGAGGTTAGATGTATTTCTTTGTTAATAGGCCTGATGCTGTTCAAAGCCCCCATAAAAATTCAGCATGAAGAGCTTCCTATGCTCAGGGCCTTCATGATCATTCAGCCTTTAAGCAGATACAAAGAAAATTTTTCTCTGCCTCTCTCTGAATATATACATCTCCTCAGGAGCAAGGGAAAGACTTATAGAGAACTTGATAAAATTCCTGAGATAGCTCATTAATTCTGGTCACTTCAGCAGCGACTTCCCTGCCACTTGTGGCACTCAAAGAAGTTATAGATTGCTTTAGTAGTAACAAATCCTATTCATTAGCCATGTCTCTGCACTTGCATATTAATATTGTCTGGCCTTGTTAAATATAGGAGCCTATTCTCTTTAATCTGTTTTTAACAGGCATTTTTTTCCCTAAGGTTAGCCATGAAATAATTGATAATGATAGTCCTCCTCCAAAAAGCTTGTGAAATTCCTTAAATGGCCTCTAATTGCTGCTGGGGAGCTGGGGCAGGCCATCTACATCTGTAGATATTGTGATTTTACCCCTATTTTGATGGGAAATTTAGAAATTTTTGCACTGTACACTCTCTTCTCCACTTTATGGACACATAATTTAATCAGCAGAACTTTTATCTCCACTACATGTGTGCATATAAATAGGATCCAGTGGTGAGAATAGGAAATAATAATCACAAATGGTGCAAGTGGTGGGTGTGAAGGACTTTGCACAACTCCATATCCTCTCTAGAGCTCCACTTCACACCACCCAACCAAGCACCACTGACCATACAATTACAGGATGGTTTAGGTTGGAAGTGACCTTAAAAGTCATCCAGTTTCAATCTCCCTGCCTTAGGCAGGGACACTTTTCACTAGACCAAGTTGCTCAAAGTCCCATCTAACCTGGTCTTGAACACTTCCAGGAATGGGGCAGTGTCCTGAGTTACAGTGTATTCTATTACCATCTTCATTAGCTGTTGAAACCAGGTGTAGCAATGTTCCTTGCCTCCTCCCTCTGGACTATCTCCTGTTAATGGGCCCATCAATGCCTTGCCTCATGACTCACCATCCCACTGTGAGACGCTCCGCCCAGGGGGAAGGAGCCAAGCATTCCCACCTGGATATAATCTGGGGTTTGGAACAGCACAAGCAGCCTTTTCCACTAGATTCCCTGAGGAAGACCAGACCCTTCTACACCACCACTGGACCTTCAGAGGAAGACCAGACCCTTCTACAGAATCACTGCTTCAACGGAACTATCACTCCAGGAGGACTGCAGCCACCATTTAATCGGACTGCTACCAACCTCCTGACCGTCAGGGGGTCAGGTTGTACTCTGACTCTGTCAGTGGGTTGGTTTTTTTGTACTATTGCATTTATTTTATTTTTTCCTATTAAATTGTATTTCTGACTTGGAGTCTCTCACTAGTTTGCTTTCAGACTAGTACAGGCAGCCACAACTAACTCAAGATACTCTCAAGTAACTCAAAAGCAGAAAGACTTGGCAACAGTAGCAGGTAACTTGATACCAAAGAAGTCTTTATTCTACAGGGTAAAGAGAGTTGTGTTCACTTCTTTGTGTAAAATGAGAGCTGGTGGAAACCTCTCAACTGTGTTCTAGTGAATAAGGCTTTGCATGTAGACAAGTTTTGAAGGACCTTGGAAAGAGGAGGTGTGTTGAAGAAAATATCGCTTTCTTAAGAACAAAAACCTTAAAGCTCTGGAGGTTTCTGTTAAAATTATGCCTTTTGTGCTGTTAACTGCCTTAGGAAGAGTGTTATACCATGAAATAGGAAATGAGATTTTCCATCTCTTTTATCAGCTTCCAAGATTAGTAGCTTTACAAGAATCCGGTAATTTCAGAAATCCATCAAAAATATTTCCCTCTTGCACCTTAGATCAGATATAAAGAAAAAGGTTTTTTTACTATGAAGGTAGTGAGGCACTAGAACAGGTTACCCAGAGAAGTTGTGGATGCGCAAATAGCAAAATATTCAGGCAAAGCGGACACACAAAAACCTAACCCAAATTATTGAGTTAATTTCACCATTCTGACAAGGCTGCAGGAAAAGACCTGAAGACAGAAGTATTACAGGGGAACTCTCAGTTATCAAGTAGCAGCCAAAACCTCCCCCTGTTACTGGCAATGCAACAGAAACCAGGAGCAGTTCAAACCCAGGGCTGCTGCTAAGCTCCTGATTGTTGGTATGGCAGTGTTTTCAATATTCATTATACTGAGGAGTTCCTGATGAACTGTTGCTGCTGTTTATAGCACAAGCCCAGGTATAGCTCATTTTCCAAGAAAATTTTGGCAAGACATCAGTATCTGTTGCAGCCTTTTGACAGCTTATAATTATGGTTGAAAGTGCAGTTGAGCAGTTTCAGACAGCAGAGCAAGTAATTTCCCAGAGTTATCCACTAGGGCAGAACCCTCCCCATCTGAACACCCATGGAGAAGGGAGCACTCCCACCGCTCAAGTTCCTGCAGAGTATGTGCATGAGGAAAAAACACACTTTTCCTTAAGAAAAAAACCTTTCAGTTTTTCTCTCCTTTACAGCCTCTAGTGATTTTCTGCATGCTAAAAATACACCAAAAATCCCAGTGTTCCTACACAGCACAATTCTGACTGTCAAGCTGAGTCCCCAGGAGCCCATAGCTGTGTGCTGGAGCACTGATGGTGAGCACTGCACTTCAGAATTTAATTCTGCTGTGTTAGTGACTCACCTTTTGTAGACAGACTCAACACACAACACAACCATGACAAAAGTTCCTTTCCTGCTCTTTTGGGACTCACTGCCCATCCTCAGTACCTGTGCTGGATGCTTGATTCACTCCATTCAAACTCTATTAACAGTGAACCAGGTGCTCTTGTTTTCTGGAGCTGGCCCTTTGTGGGGCTGCACAGACAGCTCTGGGACAGCAGAGCGAGACACAGCATCATTTAAATCATTTTAATAATTTAAACCGTCTAAATCAGTGCTGACTTCAGTGCCAGTACAGGTGAACCTGCAGCCAGAAAATTTCACCACTACATTGATGCAAGACTAACATAAATGCAATCACAAGTGTGATTCATCACTTTTAGAAGCCACTTTGCTGTATTTTTCAAGAATCATGACACTCACTCAGCCAAATTTTACCAAAAAATCAATTACCTGCTTGCTATTACACTTATCAGAACATGTTTCCAATGCTGTAAAACAGTATCACCTTGCTGAAGCCAGTGGCAAGCACCAAACCCACCCACACAAGCCAGGCAAGCAGCCTACCTCCTATTAGGATGGATGGCAAAATATGAGCCTTGTACTGCTGACAGATATTTATGGAAGATAATTACGGAGACTGGAAATATATCAGTTACTTTGACAGGTTAATGGTTTCTTTTTAATTAGGTGCACAGGCACAGGGGTGACTGCAAATAATTTGGTTGTGTCTTTACCAGGACAGGTCCCCAGATGTACTTCATTCTGTGCCAGAGGGCAGTCCATCAAGTATGGGGAAGCTCTTCAAGCAAAATCAAGGCTGGGAACACTATCTGTGAAGTAAAACTAAGCCAAAGTGCCTTGTTTGCAAAAAATTACCCAGTTTATGGCGGTGCCTAGCCTGACTCAAGCCTGTCGAGATCCAGGGGGTGTTCTGGTGGGATGCTATAACCTCCCCAAACCGACTTCAACAGAAAGTCGCTTGGCAGCCACTGCATTCACACAGACACACACACACAAGCATCAGATAGCATCTTCAACAAGCCATCGGCAAAGAGGCAGGAAGGGTCTTTGTGTGGAGTTTCCTCAGCAGAGATTTATTTCAGCTCCATTGTGAAGGGTAGCCAGGGACCAACGACAGTGGGGGATGGAGGTTTTCAGTTTATATATGGGGGCGGGGAAAGCATCGGGGCAGGGGTGGTACATAGGCAGGATTAGGGTACAGGAGCCAATGGGAAAATCTGAGAGTGGCAGGGAACAAGGTCCAGTGGGAGAGTGGGGAAGGGAGAATTTTCCAATGAAGGAGCAGGTAAGGTATAAGCGGGCGGGGAGGCCAACTGGGGAAGCAGAACTGGGATACATTTCCATAACAGAACAGGGCATTTTGGGGGAGGCTTGTTTTAGTCACTTTGACCTGGGGAGCTTTCTCGGGGTCTGTCCCTTTCACTGGCTCCCACACAAGCCCACACATAGCTGGAAGCAAGGTGGATGTGGTACAAAGCAATTGGTGCTACACGGTTTGGGTACATGGCTGCAGCAGGGAAAGGAGGAGAGATATCTGGGGGACGGGATGCTTCTGCTGGGGATGGAGGTGGCTTTGAACAGGAGATTGATTACTGCCTCTAACATACTCTTTTCAGAGTTAAAAAAATAAAGACATAAATGCTCTTTTGCTTTTGACCTCAGATATGAATACCTCATAGAATTACCTTGTCATTACATGGAATATGTAATTCCAACTGCATATATTTTTAACAACCACCTAGAACTGGAGGTCTGGTTTGCTTCATCAAGCTTTCAAGGTCACTGAGGAGTGAGTTTATGCAGATCCAACTGAAGCTGCAGGTGTCAATGTACATGAAATGATGGTATCTGTAATGTGACACGAGGCCTTTCCACACAGGAATATTTTTAATGTTAACTCCTTATTTAAAAATCCCTTCTGCAGATCCGATTTTCCTATCCTTCATATCCATCAGCTGGATTTCACAGAAAGTTCAATCAATTTCCTAGAAAGTTAGCCAATGAAGCAGCTCACACTCCAGACACTACAGCTGTGTTACTGTGACCAATCATCTTCCCCAGGCTCCATGTCCCCAGGAATTTCTTCTTTGCTGTCTGCAGTGAATGCCATTGTGTAAAAGAGAGCAGTGAGTTTTTAATTGGTATTTAATCCCTTGTTTCTAGGAGTAGGATGCAAAGTTGGCTGCATTTTCAGAATGGATGCTGACTCAATGAGTTTTTCCAGTGTCCTGTAACAATCCCATTGGCAAACATCATATCCTACACAGACACCGCGAGTGCATGGACATGTGTGAGTGCAAAACCTACATTGTTTCATCTTCTCTTTTTTAACCTAAATGATGATAAGGGAGCATGGCATGGAAGATCCCAGTTTTGCTGGGATTTAAGGCAAGACAAAACCCCCCTCATCCCCCTGCTTGCCTTCAGCAGCCTCCACAAGAAATTGAGCTAATTTGATTAGTGTCAGCCATCCTCACTCAGAAAATATTCTTGAAAGGCATACGATTACTACACATGGCACTCATAAACAATGCCATGTTTAGCAATTCGTAGCATTAAACATTGAAAGGAATTTTCTCTGATGGATTTTGACAATTTTGTAAAAAAAAAAATCATTTCTGTAAGCTGCAAATAGTCTTTAATGGAAACAGATTTAAATACAAACTATAGTTCCTTCACACTGTGCTATAAATCACAAAGGAAACATAATTCATTTGCAGCAGTTTTCAACAAGAAAACTTGGCAGTCTTTCAGCAAGTTTCATAATTGCTCTATTTTAAACTTCATCTTGAAAACACTCAAGATAGCTTTTAGTTTTATTGAAAGGTTAATTTCACACCTACAGAAAAATATCAGCTTTCCATTAGATCTAACAGAGTGTTAAATGTGAAAATTACAGTCCCTTCCCTATGAATGTGCAAAGTTTGTTGAATTGTTAACCCATCCTGATTTTCTATTCTTTCCCCCTGGAGCCAAGGCACAACAGGCGCAGGTCTGCCTAGAGCACCAACACCAACAGCATGTAATCCCAAATCAGCCCTGGATGAGAGCTGCAGGACATCACCAGCCACAGTAATTTTGGTGCCAGCTATGCAGGGTGGGGGGCTGTGGTAGCCCACACCTGAAAACACCCAACACAGAAGGCAAAAGGGGACATTTCCCTGGGACAAGGCTTGAACAATACTAATTCTTCACAGATTTATACCAAGGTGTATCAAAAAGCACCACTGCATCTCTGAGCTCACCTTTTTGCTGGCAAAGTACAAACAAGAGGTAGGTAAAGAAGAAATTTGCTCATTTCCCTTCCCATTCCATCAGCTATATTTTCTGTTTCAGTGAAACATGCCATTGGGAGACAGCCTGCTTCCATGTTCATCTCCCACTTGGGGGTTAAGATCAGGGCACAAACAATAAAATACTTCTGGTGGCCTGTGTACTTAGTGCAACATCCCATGCCACCAAGGTACACTGAGTCCATCACTCATTCAGGGTGGGGAAATGTTTCCCTGGAGCCAATCCTGAAGAGCCAGAGGAGTCCCAAGAGGACACTTCTCAGCATCTAGGGCTATATACCTTGTTGTAATTATTTTGTGACACAGCCTGAACTTCAGCCTCCCATGACTTGAGAAAGTCCTTGGAAATGCGACGCTTTTGTGGTTTCGTGTCTGGCAACCTCCACTTCCCCAAAACCAGCACTTCCCCCTCTGCTTCTCAGATCCCAGCTTCCCAGCAATTAAACACAGAGGGCACTTGTAGCAGTAGTTTCAGCTACCTCTGATGGATACAGCCACCTCCTGGTTCCCAGAACCATCATTCCTACACACAACAAGTGCGCATGTGAGCGTGCACAGTGCTGGAGGGGGCAGATACAGGCAGAGAGGAGAGTGTTTTTGCAGCTGTATGCACAAGGAATGCCATTAGGGAAAAGCATAGTTTCTGCCTTCAAGGAAACCATGATTCAGTCATTACTTTATGGGGGGAAAAAATTCACAGTGAATTTCATTTAAGTATTTTAAGTTCAGTCAAACCAGAAATTATTTGTCAAGGGAAGAGGAAGAGAATTAATTTATCCCAATGAATCCTGGTACCATGACTCTGTGCAAGGCATATTTACCATTGCACAGTGCTCCCTGTCATTGCTAGGAGCTCCTGCCTGAGGAACAACGGACAGAGGGACTGTTCCCAGGGCTCAGGGGACGTGCAGAACTGCCATCCCCCCCAATCTGACTGAGGTGCAGCACATGGCCACTGACACACCCAGCTGGGATCAGTGTGTGGGCTGCCACGTCCCAGGTTCCCTGGGAACAATTTAATCACTATTTGCAGACAAAGGATTAATGCGACAGAACAAACAGGTTTATTGACTCAGAGTTACATGCCTGCCTGTGCTTCTCTATGGCAGGGCAGGGAGGTGCAGGGGAGGCAGTGTGGCACAGCTCAGGCACGAGCATCAAAGCGCCTTCTCCTCCAAAGCACCTTTTCCAAGTCCGGCTTGTTCAGAAATAGCTCTTGGGTTTGTGGCAGTTTGGGGAAAGTTTGTTGCAAGCCTTAGGTCTACAGCCCCAAAGAAATAACTGAGGGCATCCCATGCTCGGGAGCATTGGCCTCAAAGCCAGTCAAATGCTCCTCCCTGCAACAGCAAAGCAAACCTCAGCATGGCAGAGAAAGCCAGGCCTGCAAACAGCTCAGTCTGAATTCCTCATCAGCAAGGGGATATAGAAAACAGCTTGGAGAAGCAGCCTTCAACCAGGTGTGGAGGCTGGGAGCAGCCAGTTCTTCCTAAGCTGTGCTCTGGGAGAGGTGGGACCTTGCCTTTGTAAAGGCTGGTATGGCTGGGAAGTGAGGCATAGCCCTGGTAAGGAACTGCCAGGCAAGTGAGTGATAAAATAACTGGGTTTCTTTAGCTGCTTGCATTCTTTTTAAAACAGGGTTATAATTTTTCTCCACAATTATGAGAATGAATAACTTCGCTGTCTTGGATTCTGTTGTCTAGAAACAGCAAGAAAAATGTAGCTTATGAAAGAGATCTTTTTTAAAAGTAAGGCTTCCTTTTAACATTTGCAAGTTATCAGCATTGCCAGGATCCTGGTAGCAGGTGAGCCATCCCACAGGAGATGGATGGGCAATTGCTGAACAAAGGCTTCTGCAGTTTGTCTGAGTTAGTGGAAAGCTGGAAAAAAAAAAAGCTCAGTCGACACTGAGAGCACCTCCAGGCATCCCTCTGTAAGTTCCAGGTGAGCACTATCCCTCATCCCAAAGGCAGGTAACCTTTATATTCCTCTCTGGTATTCAGTCTGTAGCCTTTAGAATTGCTGCTCTTCTGATCTTCCTCGTGTAAATCATCACACTTCCCCTTTTTATGATATTCTAATTAAGAAAACTGTGATAACAGTAACTAATTATGTCCATAACACATTTTGAAGTGCTCTCTCCACCTGTCAACACTCAGAATGGGAGTCTAAACTTTGGCAAGAGTCCCAGAGCTAGAAAAGGGTCTGGAGCAAGATGCCACTAACCTCCTGTCATTAATCTCAGATAAAGAAGTTCCTATGAACAACCAGCAATTCGTTTGCCATCAGACTCCAGAATCCTTGTTCAGCTTTTCTGCTACAGCTCAGTTACACTCTTCTAATTACTCACTCTCAAGCATGCAGTCACGGTCATTTTACTATCCGATTTTCCTGAATAAATGATAGCTGCGTGGAAGGATTGTGAATTAGGATGGACTACAAAGCAGTATTTTATCTTTTGGGAGATTCTGAACTATGTCAATCCTTTAAAAAAACAAACTACTAACAGATCAGGGGAATTGAAGAGCTTCCCCAAATATACACAAACCTGTCACGTTTGGTCACCTCAGTGTTTCAGCTGCAACATCTGTCTCCCAGCTTGCAAAGCTGCTCAGTGAAGCACATGTGCACCAGAGGTAGCACAGTCTGAGGAGCCCTTCTTGCTGTGGCCAGAAAGAAGAGCTTCCCAGAGCTCCAGGAGAAGTTAAGACAAGGATTTTCAAGGTTGAGGGAATACAATTTCATTTTAAGATCATGCGACAGCAAAGTTCTTGTGCCCATTTAACAGGCTGAGAAAACAAACACACACCTCTAAATTTCAGAAGTTCCAGCAATTAGCAGGGAGTCTCATACCTGCTTTGCTGGGACTTTACCAGAGAGGTGGTGGTCAATATACCTCATGGGAGGCATCTCAAGGTACTGCCATTACCAACCAGCCTCCTCTGCCTCCAATTCCTCCATGTCTTCCTCCACCAGCAACACGCTGGAGCTGTGACTTCAGCCTCCCCCCGGGCCAGTCCTAACTGGGACATCTGCCCCTGCTTCCCAGTGCCTCCCTCCCCCACCACAATGCACTGCTGGCAGCTGGAGCCCTGCAGGCATCTCTGCCTCCACAGGGGATCTTGTGTTTAAAATGACAGCAAACAGACTCCTGAGTGTCAAATAGGGGGTTCGAGTTCCCCTATGACATCTCTGGCTAACATGTTTATACCATTTTCCCCCTTGGTTAAACTCCTGAGAAAATCATTTAACACACTGGATTTCATATTGCTAAAAGAGATGTAAACTGTTTGAATGCCACAGCCCTGGGCTGGACTTGCAACATCAAAGGATACCCATTTTGACAGGTAAAGGATGAAATCTGCAGGTATCTGGCTGTCTAGATATCAGGGAGTGCCTCTCTAGGGAATTTTAATATTTTAGCTGTGTCAGGATTGTGAACTGCAGCTTTTTGCAGTGAGTAAATTGATTATGTAGATTCATGTGGTCTATAGGATCCATGATGTGCACAGAAGGTTACATAAATATATATTACAGTGCCAACGGCTTGTTTTATTTCAATGCCTGTCAGGTTACAACTGATATTGAAGAGAATAGTGATGAGCAGCCACTTTGTGAGCCCTCCCTGTAAAAGGCAATTGCATCCAAAAGTGGGACAGACCTCCACAGCTCCCAGCTAAACTATTATGTTGCAGATGGGAGCAGTTCTACACTGTGGATTCAGAGAGTTGTTGGCAATGTGCTTTGTACTCTCCTGTGCTCACTGCAATTAGGGATGAGTTATTGGTCATTTCTTTTGGATAAACTTGTCTGTGCAACATAGTGGAGTCCTACTTCCCATTTAGAGAGCAAAATGTATTAAAAGGACTGGATAATGAGCCTATCAACCATGCTAATTTCATTTATGTTATCAGGGTTAAAACCCACACAGCTATTGCCAAGCCCATGGATGCAATTCAGTGTCTGAGAAACAGCAAGTGTGATCTCAAAGAGCAGCCCCTGGGTTGATCAGGGCAGCCCAGCCAGGGGCTGCAGGCGGTCCCAACATCTTACGTAACACACTTGTAGAGCAACCCCCTGCTGTTACGTGACATTCAACGCACCATGAAGAGCTGCAGACTCAGACCCCGAAACAGCCTGATTGGCCATGCTTGGATGGGGCCAATCCAGACATCTCAATCATCTCATTACACTGAATGCTGTTCCTGTGCCTGCATAATGAAATCTCTGCCCACAGGCTGCAGCATTTGTGTGTAAAATGCAGACAACACTGGGATGGAGACTGACCAACACAGGCTTGCAAAGCAACAGTGGAAATATATTAGCCATTGCAAAAATCATAGAGTCATTCAGGTTGAAGAAATCTCCTAAGATCATCAAGTCCAACCGTTAACTCAGCACTGCCAAGCCCACCACCAAACCATGTCCCTGAGTGCCATGTTTATGTGTCTTTTAAATTCCTCCAGGGATGGTGACTTCACCACTTCCCTGGGCAGCCTGTTCCCCAACTCAACACTTTTGGTGAACAAAAATTTCCTAATATCCAGCCTAAACCTCCTCTGGTATAACTTGAGGCCATTTCCCCTTGACCTGTCACTTTTCACCTGAGAGAAGAGGCTGACGCCCATCTGGCTACAACCTCCTTTCAGAGAGTTTTGGAGAGCAACAATGTTTCCCCTGAGCCTCCTTTTCTCCAGGCTGAACAAGGAGTAGTTATTTCCTGTTGATGCCACTTTGCACACCCAATCATCTGTCATGGGAGGTTTTTTACTTCTTTTATTCTATTCCATGGCAAAGCAAAAATAAAATGTTGCCAAGCTAGAACAGCAGTCCCCTGCCCCATGTGACTACAGCAGGTTACGCTCTGCTCTGACACACACACACCAGTTTATAGCAGCTGGGCTATAGGTGCTGGGCTTCCTCTGGAAAGATGGCAGTTTCGGGGGTTAAACCATGGCTGGACTCACAGAGACAGTTAGGCAGAGCCAGCATGCTGCAAAGGTTGATTTGCTTCTACACAACACACCTGGAGGGGTTTCACCTTCTGATCCCAGCAACAAGAGCAGGAAAGACTGTGTAGTCTCTCTCCGTAATTTTGCACTAGAATGCAAGTATCTCCTATAACAGTGTTGGTGGGGGGCTAGTGGCCTCACTGGGAAAAGTGAAGGAAAAATTAGAAGAAAAAAAACCTAGGCTTCAAAAGAAATGTACTTAATGATTAAAAGAAGCTAAAGAAAAAAAAAAGAATTGTTTTCTCCTACTAAAAACCAACTAACCAACCAAAAAAATGCTTCAGAACTTTTTCATTTCACAGACAGAAATTATTCTTACTTACAGTGCTCTCTGCTTCTTCTGAGGAGCTAAAAGTTTGCAGAATGAGACAACTCTGAATTCTCACTTAATAGAAAAGTAAAATGTTTAGAGATAAGTAATTTCTGGGAGTTTTAACCATACAGTGGGATGCAATACAGCATCTGCTCCTTTGGCAAACTATTCCCTCACATTTGTTTTGGTATATCAACAGCTTTATTCATTATTAAGGATTATTCACACGCCAAGGAGAGATCGGCATTTCTGAGAGATGCTCAGAAAATTTCCGTGAGTTTTAGCACATGCCTCTTTATTCAGTTTACACCAGAAATATGGTATCCACCATCCTCTTGTCCTTAAAAATATTTCTCTCATTCATCAGCGCATGGTTTAGATCAAAACCAGAAGGCAGGAACAATTCCAGTCAACGATCTGTGAGCAGTCCCTTGTCTAAAGGATACACATCCAGAAGTGATGAGTTGTTGATCACTTGGATAAAAAAAAACAAACAACCCTGAAAACGCTTTGTAAATTAACTGCTTATTGAGAAAGAGATGTAATTTGCAGCTCATCACCTGACTGTGTCAGCTCTACACTAACTGCTGCAACCACCTTGCTGGTGAATGGCCCTTCTGCTGAGACTGGTGTTGCTGTGATGATCCTGCCCTCTGCCCGGGGCTGATTCGCCCCAAACTGGGCCAAGAGACACTGCCGAGACAAAGCCCAAGAAGTGGGTATTTGCTTTATTCAGCGCGCTGGGTGCGTGGGGGATTGCTCCTCCTAACACACGCACACCAAGCATACAGCGGTTTACAATATATGGTTGCAATTTATGCATATTCATTGTTTTCCCTAGAAAAGGTGTGGTTATGCAAACTCTTTCTTAGAACTCATTATTATCATTAGCATACGCGGAGCGCAGGCGAAGTGCTCCCTGGTGGTCGCGCTGAGGAAGGCTCGGTGGTCGTTCGATGAAGGCTGCATCTTCTTCCTCGCTTTGCACTTTTCAGCCTTCTCCTCTAGGCATGCGCAGTCTCTTGCTAGCTGTTTCAACAGTTTCTCCACTGGATCTAGCAAGCTTTTGTTTCCTGTCTTTTGCCAAGTTATTCAGATAGCTTCCACACTGGTTACAATGTATCGTGTTCTAGCCTCAGTATACCCAAGCACGACGATCTTAACCCTTTCAGGGTCAGGGCGTACACAAACTGGAGGTGTTTCCCTCAGCTTTGGGCACAGAGGGTTACAGTACAGGCAGAAAGATTATCAAACCATAGATAAAACCAGACCTGTCCCTGGTCTGCAATGAACTGTACTTGAAATATGGGTGTTTCCTGACACAGCTGTCCTTGAACTCCTCTGTCACACCCAGAGAAAAGTCCAGCTCCTCTGTACACGAGCCTCTGCCTGCTCGTTCTTCAGGGCTGGGCAGGGACAAAGAGGTTTTGCCCAACCACCATCCCCATGCCTGCAAAAGACGACAGCACCACTCTCCATAGCGAAACTTGGCCAAAACCACAGAGCAGATGTAACTTCCCAAGATGATAAGCAGCTGAGCTCCATAAAAGCCAGAAGTGATTCAGAAAAGGCAATGAGAGACCCTCCATGAGCAAAGCACAGGGCTGGCCCCTTTCACACAGGGTCTCAGAAGGTGTTAACTGCCACAATCCTCCCCCAAGAATCCTTTTTAAGCCACAATTTCACAGATCTTTTAAAACCATATACTTGCATATTTTCATATGCAAAGGTCTGCTTCACTACCCTTGTAGGATAAGCCTGGTAACCAGTAATCCCTACACGTAAAATCTATCTGCTGGCTGCAGCATTCCCATTCCCATGGATGCTATGGTATCTCAGGCATCTATTGAGTGGCCACAGCTCCAAGCTCAGCAAACTGACCCAAGTTGGATCAGCTGTGCAATAATGCTCAATAATGTCCTCATCTACCCAGTGCAGCAGCTCAGCAGCTGCTGTGCAGCTAATTGAGATGTCTCTGCCTCTGGCAGAGGAAAAAAGAAACCCTACAAAGCCACTGTTTGTGAGTAACAGCCCAAGCACACACTTACGTCAGGCTCTAAGTTAAATCACTGCAGGCAAGGGTAATCTCCCCGTGCACATACATTGCCGTATTCCCTCCCTCTACTTACAAGGATGCTCTGTTTGCATCCCTCAGCCCCAGGATGTACCTTTTCCTAGGTGTCACCATTTAGCAAGCACAGCACACTCTCCATTTCATTGGGTCAAGCCCAGGAGTCAACATTTATAAGCTTTCTCAGCCTTCGACATCTAAACTATCTTTCCATGACTATATAGGGAAACAAAGCCTTTTCCAGTTTGGATCACAGCCAGCTGTAAAATGGTGGTTTTTTCATCAGACAGGCCTAAAGTCTGCATTCAACCCTGCAGGCAGGGCTGCCAAGAGCTGAGACCCAGGGCAGTGTAGGAAAGATGCATATGCTGTACAGGCTATTGGGGAAATCTCTGTGTTGATGACCACCTACTGCTTTGCCTACCAGTTGTTTAAATAAAGGGGCATTTACTCAGAGAAGGCTCCTTTTCAGAGCAGTCCTACAATATTTGCACACATGCTTTGTGTTACAAGCTGCTTTCGGCATTTTCTAGAAAACATCTTAAATGAGTTGCTTGAAGATGCAATATTGCAAAGCCAAGGTTATTCATATCTATATCAGCAAGCATTTACCCTTCAGAGGAAAACATGTTACAGAGTCAAGGAAAAAAGTCACATATAAGGTGAGGCTAGAATCTGTTGTGCATGAGACAGAGATTTCTGCAATGATTTGTCTGGGTAAAGGTTATTTAATTAAGCGAAATATGTTGTACTCAAGTGTTTAAATTAGAAACCTGTTCTGAGCTGAGGAACTTTGATTAGACAAAGAGAACAGTAACCACTTGGAGCACTGCATGCAAGGGGCAAGCAGCCACTTAGAATCCCTAATTTTTAACTTATTTATGCACTGCAGAGCCCACACACCTTAATGGTTTAAATATTCTCCCTCATGCCAGATGACTAAATGCTCCTCATGTGAGCAGACTGTCACTCACAGTCAGGTCATTTATCTTTCAAAAAAGCAACAGAGCAATCTTGTCCTCTCTGCTTGGAGGTCTCGAGACACAGGCATTTCGAGGTGGCTCCATTTCAGTATGCATCATTTGAGAACCTGCTGTGGACAAGTTCAACCAGGCAGGGAGTTGTAGAGAGTGAGAAGGTCCCCCCTGAGCCTCCTTTTCTCCAGGCTGAGTCCCTCCCGCTCCCTCAGCTACTCCTCATCAAATCTGTGCTCCAGACCCTTCCCCAGCTCCACATCCTCCCACCCCCTCAATGTCCTTCTTGTAGTGAGGAGCCCAAAACTGAACCCAGGATTTGAGGTGTGCCCTCACCAGTGCTGAGTACAAGGGGACAGTCACTGCCCTGGTCCCACTGGCCACATGACCAGGTCACTGTGAAGGCTCCCCATGACCAATGATCACAAATGGGGCTGTGCCCTTCCTTGAAATCAGGTTCACAAAGGGCATCTCCAGGACATCTGTTCTTGTAAAGAGAAAGCCTTTGTATCTTTGGACTTGTATTTCCAGACGGGCTCCTTACAGTCCCAGTCTTCCTTACATCCCCAGGGAACCATTAACTAATGAATAATTGAAACACGTGATTTTGGAGCAGTGCCTCAGAGCTCACACCACGTGAGCGTGTGGCTCTGGCTACATGCACTTGTGGGGGATGGGGGGGGGTGTCTGGAGAAGGAACTGATGACTTTTCCATGGTAATTACCTAGAGCAAGACGCAGTTACAATGTGGCAGTGTGTCACAGGCAAAATGGTAAAGCAGCAAGGCTCTGCTGTCATCATGGCCTCCCTCCCTCCAAACTAACGGGCTATATTACAGTGGAGGAGCTTCTGAGGAGAAAAAAAAGAACAGATATATATTAAAAAAAAAAAAAAGTGGTGTGTGCCAGGAAAGTCCCAAACCCTCCCAAAAATATTTGGCACCCTTTGGGTTCTAACTAGCAGGAAAGGAGAGAATAGAAATATTAAGTTATGAATAAGACAGGCTTTGTATTTTTTACGCTCACTGGCAGTAAAGTAGTACTCAGCTCACAGATATTAAAAAAGGAAAAAAAAAATATTTTTCAAGGATCTTCCACCACAGATGCCAGTCACAGCTGCCTGTGGTGGGTGACAACCCTGCACTCATCAGCATCAATACCAGAGACAAGAGAAATGACAAATGTGAGACTGGGTTTAAGAGAAAGCCTACTAAAGGTTAGGAGACCAGTACCTGCAAACTGGGAAAAAGCTTTGTCAGGAACAGCAGCAGCAGTGAGGGACCAGGATGTCTCCTTGCAGAGGAAGGCACTGTCACACCAGCAGAATGACTGCCTACTCCATATAGCAGCATTTTAATGCCAAAGGGCTTTTAACAAATCCCCTCTCCAAGGCACTTAAAGCTGCTAGGATATCATAGGATGAGAAGGAGGATCCTTTAATGCATTAATAAATAGAGGGATGAAAAATCCAAACCCCAAAAACAAGACTAGGAATAAACCCCAGTTTTTCAATGGAAAAGGAATGTATCCAGTGATTTGTACTGCTCACTGTAGTCATAAGTGGCCTAGAAAGTAATTTAGAAGCAAAACAGAGTTTTTAGGTGAGATAAGTCAGAGTAGTGAAAACTGGAAGAGATTTTATATGTGTATATGCACATAGAGATATTTTATATGTAGCATGTATATATTACTAGTTATATATAGTACATATTTTATATGTTGTACTATAGCTTGTGTATAGGTAAGTCAAAATACATTATCTATATTTTTAAATCAATACACAGGTCTACATAAGCTAATACCCCACCCCATTTTCTACCACCTTTCCGTGGGTACCAGGCTCCAGGGTAGATGTGGAGGGAGGCAGCACAGCAGCTTGTGGGGCTCCATAGGAGTACGCCAGCAGAAGCATCTTAGCAACAAGTTAAATACATTCCTTCAGAGCAAACCAAGTGCCAAACCAACTGCCTGGGCTCCTACGACCCCGGAAGCCAAACCCTCCCGTTCTCCCCTGGGGCAGCACCAGCCCATCTCCAACCCAGCCCCAGCACGGGTCAGGCAGGCAGGGACTGCCGCTCTCCACGACAGCCACGACAGCTCCCAAAGAGACCCTGCAGGCAGTGTTTGGGCAACGTTTGCTTTTGAGTCGTTACAGAGACCTGAGATACTGCAGCAATCAGTACACAACTGTTGCAATGAATTAGCTTTTTGGCTGAAGTTCAGGCTCTCCTCCATTACTTTAACAAACTGACTGTGTGCTTCAGTCGATCTTAAGGCACCTCTTGGCCCCTGTTAGCGCCTAGTACTCATTAGGATGCACACATCTAGCCAGGAATCTTGTTATGAAATAATTGTCAACAGCAAAACGCTCCCAGGTTGCAGCAGAGCACACAGACAGATCAAGTGGCTTCCAGCTCAAGGGGACGGTCCTGCCTTTCCTAAGCTCTTGGTGCTTACAAAAAAAAAACAAACCAAGACCTGTCTGGACCTTTCTAAGGCTACCAGCATGCAAGTTCTGTGCTCAAGACAGCTACACAACTGAACTAGGTCACGGACATCAACAACCCCCCAGTTCCAATTAATACCAGCATTTATTTTCTGGTATATTAACAGATGCCTAGTACAAGAAGGTATTTCACATACCTTTACGGCAGGACACAACAGCTCTTCATCTGCTCAGCCTGGGAAGTCCAACACCCTGACCTCTCTCCCAAGAGCTCTGCAATAAAGGGTGTTTTCCTTTTATCAGAATTTATGAGCTGATTTGAACTGTGCAGCAGCTGACAGCTCTCAGTTAAATGCCTGAGGAAGAGCTCCTAAACATTTCTCTGGGCTAGAAAAAAGGAGAGAACCAGAGCCAAAATATTCTTCTATGAAGGCTCTGGCTATAACGGGTGGGGGTAGGGGCAGCGGTGTGTCCAGAGCACGGCTGCCACCCATGAAAGCTACAAGCCAGTTTCCTTAGGAGTCCTTTGCCAGTGTGCTAGACGTATGCATGTAACAACATAAAGAAAATGGTCACTTGAGATTTCAAAAGTCTCCAGCCTCTCTTAGCCTTCTTTCAAGTCCAAAGCCCCCTGTCCTGTTACATCAATGGTCTCTTTACTCCCACAGAGGAGGTGAATCACCCCAGACCCTGCATCAGGCAGCACAAACCTGCCTCTCTGCTGCAACTCCGAGGTACTGCCTGCTTGTCCCAGGGCATCAGCAGACCCCAACACCCCCAGCCCCATTTTGCACCCCCACACTGCCCAGGCTGTGGGGCACCCTCTCCCTCCTTGGGGGGCAGCTCAGAGCACCATTAGTCCTCAACCAGAGTCCAGGATCCTGGACACAACACAGCCTGGGAGCTTCTGGATGAATTCAGTTCCACGTGGAAGAGCTTTCCTTTTGACCTTTGTCATCCTCAAACAGGCATAAGTCTGCAATTCTTCTACAGTCTCAAGGGCTGGAGTAAGTATTGGAGAAGAATTAAGCATTTTTCCTTAATTTGCTGTGCTTGCCCACTCTTTCTCTCACATATACTTGAGCATTCCCAGCATTGCTTGGCCTCAGGCTGCATTCAGCAGAAGGCCTTAGGTGCTCATTAACTAATGCTTAATTCGTGTGGGCCTCTGCTTACAATTCTTATGCAAATCCTTATCAAATTGTATTCTGTTTTCAGCTGAGGTGGATCCAAGCCCTAAAAAGCTAAAAGAGGAAACACAAATTGAGGAGTATATGTGCAGGTAATAAAGCCTTTCTTGTCCTCAGAGGCTTTGCAGTAACCTTGGGTCATGTGTACTACAAGTATAAATTTAGAGAAGAAATAAAGAGTGCTGTAATGGCTGAGTCTTGCAGAATGTGCAAGAGCTGCTGTTGGAAAGCAACTACCAATAAACACTTCCTGATGTGCTGGTTATTAATGTGATGTTTTTATATAAATGCTTCTTCCCCTAGAAAGAAGATGGATTTTTACCCGAGGAGAAAAAATTAGCTTTTTCTGTATAATTTAATCACTGTGTATGTTCCCTAGTACTAACACAGCATTTGAAAAAGCCACATCTAGTATGAGCTGGTTTTAATTTGTGCTCTTTATTACAGTTTGTTGTAGCTGCCTAATTAAAATTTGCCAGGGAAATAATCAGCCTTATTTCTGCAGTGAGATCAGTTTAGTAAGAAGGTAATTTTGCAATTTGTTTTCATTAATTAATTAGGCAAAACCCCATATAATCTGCATAGTGGCATATAAACCCGGGGAAGCCATGACACCAGCTACCATGACCCAAGGAAAAAGGGATATTTACCTGTGGATATTCTATCCCCAGTGTGGTTTTTACCCCTGCCAGCTTCAGAGAAAAAAGCTGTCATATAATAGTTAACCTGGATGTGTCTGCTAGTGCAGGTTTTCTTAAAAAAAAATGCTCAAAATGCTCAAAAGAGCATTATGTGAGGATGGAGGCTGAACAACTGGATCAAGAAAAATTCACCAGCGAACGGGTCAGCATCTGTACAGAGGCTTTCTCCAACAGTCCCAGGTGTCAAAGTAAAGATGTCAAAGTAAGCAAATCTCATACTCCTAGGAAAACAAATCAGAGAAATAGTGGGAAGGCTGTCTGGGCAATGGCTGATGAGGAGAAGGAAGGGTCTCAGGGTTGGGTTGTAGATTTTTCTGCTTGTCCCTGCTGTAAGAGTACTTAGACAGTTCCCAATACTACCCAGCTTCATTTTCCAAACTCAGGCAGAGACCTGGCATCCATCAGTTTATCCGCTCAAAGCTGCCTTTCCAGAGAGCTCCTTTTTCAGTTTGTAACATTGACTAATGCTTAGCAAGGCTCCCGGTAATAACATGCAGTAAGACAAAACTCACCAAAATCATCTACCATGATGCTTGTTCTCCTTTGCTCCAGTGATGCTTGAGTGCCCAGAAACCAACCAGCTTCTGTGTGCGAGAGGTTGCAGGAGTGGAAGAGCTCCTGGTATTCTGTACATCATTTATTGACCATCTCAGGACAATCAGAGGCTTGATTTTGCCCATTGAAGAGCTCCTACATCTGTTTGGCCTGCTGGTTTCACTGGAGGGGTAGAAACATGCCCACCTGAGGAGCTGCTTCCCTCCACCTCAGAGGTCCTGACCTCTCACTGATTCCAGCAGCAGCTTCCCAGGAGCATGTGCCATGTTTTGTGTTTCTCTACACATCAAGATCCAGCAGATAGCAGCCGAGAAAGCAGGATCATGGCAAGGGGAGTAAAAGGAAGAGGAAATCACAACTGGAAATTGGTCCCTTGGTTCCAGGGTTTGCTCTATGGGTGTCAGAAATGTGAGGGTGCCACCCATCACTGCAAGGGGCTGCAGCTCATGCTGCCATCAAGTGAGAGACATCTTAGGCATCAGAGCCCCTCCCTGCCCAGAGGCCCCCAGTACTCCAGGTCCTGTTTAAGACTCAGTGGATCTTTGACAAACCATCACACACTCATTTGTAATAAACCCAAATTTGTTACAAACCCATTTTGGCCCAGAGGCTGTTGAACATTATTGTTGCGGCGGGTGGCAGATGCTGGGTGCCGCAACCTTCCAAAAGCATCTCCAGTAGGAAGCCGCTCGGCAGGGCCGCTGCACTCACACACACACACCGGATAGCTTCTTCAACAAGTTGACGGCAAAGAGATGGGAAGGGTCTTCGTGTAGGGTTCCACGGGAGAAGTTTATTTCAGCAACAAGCATGAACAGATGCAGGGACTAAGACAGAAAACATGGGAGGGTCCAGGTTTATATAGGGGGCCAATAGGGGCAGAGAGAGCATCAGAGACCAATAGTCTGAGGGCATGAGGGCAGTACATAGGCAGGGCTAGGGTGTAGGAGCCAGTGGGGGAACACTGAAGGAGTGGCAAAGGAACAAGGGCCAATGGGAGAGTGGGGAAGGGAGAACTATCTAGGGCAGGGACATATAGGGTATAAGGGGGCAGGGAGGCCAATGGGCCAACTGGGGAAACAGAACTGGGGTGTATTAACATAACACAACAAACCATCCTGGGAGAGGCCTTCTTGTTCTCCCTAACCTGGGGAGGATTTCTATCCCTAGGGACAGTCCCACCAATGGACCTTCTTAGTCTCCTGTACTATGGGCCCACTGGCCTCCACGCATTATTTGCTGTTTACCTTTTCTGGATGAGGACTCAGTTCTAGGGCTATAAACACTTATGTAGGGGGGAGGGAAGAGCCGGTGAGCAAAGTGAGGAGGCACAGCTTCACTGGAAACCTTGTAAACCACGGACTGCAGTAAAAGTCAATGCAGGATTAAAAGCTGTCAATTCAAAAAGCCACGAACCACCACTTCTTCTACATCTATCTTCCCTGACTGAGCTTGAAACAAAGAGATTTTATTTTTTCAAGAGACATTTTAGAGCGCTCCTTTGAGGCTCACAAACTATCACACTTTGCAGAGAACTTAATTCTGGGACAAAGCTTTTCATCTGCTCTGTGTGAGCTCCTAGGGGATTGCACCATGTTGCATCTTTCCAACACTCCTGGAGAAGTCATTCCAACACTCCTGGAGAAGGTTTTCCTACCATGTAGTCACAATTTAACCACTTCCTTGGCAGGCTACAATGGAAACCTCTGCCTCTCTCTGCAAAGAGAACTGCTGCAATAACCATTTGAGTGGATGTAGCTGCTGAGATGCTCTCATGGGCCAGGACACATGGCAGCACTGAGGTGGGGTGTGCATCACACAGGTACTTCAAAAGTGTACCCAGGGCAAGTTTGAACTTATATGAAAAAGTAACACAACACTTACTCTGAGGGAGGAAGAGACTCTGAAGGAGGAAGAGAAAACATGTCTCAGACTGCAGGGTCTAGTTTCTAGTGTAACTGAAGGTACAGTTAGAGCAAGACAGTTGAAAAACATATTTCTGTTCCCTGAAAGACTTATGAAAAATTGTACATACAGCGTGTGTGGCCCTGGGCTCCCAGAAGAAAGTTCAACATGCAAAGCCCTGCCCTGACTCACCTCCTCAAAGTCAGTGCTCTGGGATGTGAGTGTTCCCCTGCAATCTGTGAGAGCCTCTCAGAGATTAGACTAAAGCCAGGTTTTAAAAGCTTCCCAAGTTCAGTAGGCCAAAGAGTTAAGGCCAGATACAAAGTAAGAAGTCATGGGGAGAAGCTGTAGATGTGCTAATTAGAGTTGAGAATGAGCCTGCCTTCCTGAGCTGATATTTGGAAATGGCAGCCGAAGATCTGAGGCTGAAATTCTCCCTGACCCTCATTTCTCCTCTGGCAGTCATCTGAAAGCTCATGTAACTGCAGAGATGATTCAGACTTTTCAGAACAGAACTTAAAGCTTAGATCCAAAGTCTACAGAACCTCCCGAGGTTCATACCTGAACACTCTCACAGCACAAATCCCAACACAACCCCAAGCATACAGAGGTCAGGTCTTGACTGGCTACTCTTCATGCCACCTTCACTTCTGAGGGTATCAGATACTGACATGATATTCCCACTTGCTGAGGCAGAGGAACGTGCAGATTTCATCAATTCAGCTGCTGCTCACTCCTTAGCACTTGCTGGGCTCTGCTATGAGAAATCGATGAACTCTTTGCTTCCAACAGGAGTAAGCTAGGAACAAAATAAAGCACAACAGTAGCCTTTTAAGCAAGCTTACAGCCAGCTCCCTGAGGATGCAGCCAGACATACTGTCTGTACCAGATCAGCTTCAAAGCAAACAGCTAAGTGCTCAGGGCAGCCACACACAGTCTGAGTTAATAAAAGAGCATCTTCCACAGTCAAGCTGCAAACTTCTACCTACTCCTAACTAAAAGCAGATGCTGGGGCTCTTCCAAATACATCCTTCTGCTTTTGAGCATCAGGTGGGACTTTCAAGAACTGATGCAGATCGAGTCTTGCACATCCCATTCACTTTGTTCAGAAACGCTTGCAGAAACCATCACAGTGCCTCTTGGCTTCTGTGTGAGGAGCCCAGTGTAGGCTGGAATCCAGCTCCAGCTCTGCTACATGTGCTCAGCGAGGTACTTTGTTTTTCTGTGCCTCTGATTCCTTCCCTGCCTTTTGAATATCTTTGCTATTGAGTTGCGCAGGAATTGCTTCTTACTTTGAATTTTCACTGTGCTTAGCACAAGGGGCTTTTGATCCAAGTCAAGGACTCAGGATGTTGCTCACAACACACTGAATTGGGATAAAAAGGGATTGCACGTGATGAGATGACAGAGTGAACTGATCTGATAAAAGGCTCTTAAGTCATTAATTCAAGTTGTGCAAGATTTGGAAACATTTCAGCAATAACAAAAGCTCTGTTAGAGCCTTAGCAATTTCAAAGAACATTTTCTTAATTGGCTTCATAATATTTTTCCTTCCAGTCTTTTTTTTTCTAACAGAGGGTTATTAGTAAATTTATGCTTCCAGCATCACCAGTGGCTCCCAAACAATCTTGTCAGGGCTGTGCTGTGTTTGCTTTGCTTTAGTAATCCATCTTTCTACCCTAGAAAAGGAGCATCAGCTGATATTTTAAGCTTTCACAAATCTACCTGGCCAAAAAACAAGGGGACGAGGAAAGAGACTGAGTAACACCAGGGACACAGTATCAGTGTCAAACTATGATCCCAGCATGGATGATGCCACCTCTGGGAGGCTTGATGGGCACCACATGGAAGCAGTCATCCTCACAGCACTGGGACACCAGTCCCTCAGCAAGGGGATGCGCTGGAGGGACATGTCCATGAGCAAACAGACAGAAACGCTACATGTTGGCTTTGTCTCTTCTTGCAACAGGCTGGATGCTGTCTATTCTTGCAACCCACCATCACAGAAGGGGTTTTGCTAATATGAGCTTTTATTTGTAGTAGGACCAGTTGTGAATGTTTAGCGTCCAGACCAGGCCATGTCCTGGCTGAGGTCCAAACCCAGCACCTTACCTGCTGAGCTTCATTTCAAAACCCACCACATCCATTTGCATTTCTTCTTTCAGCTCCATCTCACACTGCACAGGCAAAGACCTTCCTTCTCCAAACAACTGGCTGCTGGTCTTCTACTGTAGTCTTTCCTTCACATCAAAATCCATCACAAAACATCCTCTTAGCTCCCAGAAACACTAAGAGCCTTTTTATGTCAAGGAGTTAAAACTCATTACTCAGCCAGTGTTAATTTCCCTCTTTTAACACTAGAGGGTTTGATCCCTTCCTGTTAAAAATTCATGCACCAAAGCTAAATCATTCTTGTCTTCTCCTTTCCAGCCAAGGAAGAAGAAAAAATTAAAAAGGCTCCAATATTTTGCTGGCTCGTTCACCTTGGTAGATTCTTATTAAATCCTTACAGAGGGTGTTCTGTTCCTTGGGTGTGAGACTGCTTTTTGTGTCCCTAAGGGATATCACAGTAGGATAAATATTAGCTCTGAGCCAAGACCTTGTAGGTAGGAATCAACCCAAATATTAGGATGATGAGCATTTAATCTGAGGCTCTGGCCCTAACCAATATCACTCCCTTCCGATACAAACAATTTATTGGCCACTCTTTTTTCCCACCATCCCTGGTCTGGACCACCTCTTATCTGGTTTGCTTTTCACGGTTTTGTGGAACAGAAGATTCAGCTGGCTGGCATGCTTGGGTCGTTCTCCTGGTCATACAAGCACAGCACTGTCAAAGATGTCCTGCAAATGCTGGACTTGAAATTCCTTCCATTGTGATCTCTAAACAAAGAGAGCAGTTGGAGGAGGAAATAAAAGTAAACAAATGCTCCCTTCAGCAGGGTTAATGGTGAGGTGGAAACTACACAGGCTAAAATCAATGTTTACCTAAGACAGCAACAGATTTTGTGGTCATTGCCCATTGTGAAACCCATCACTGGTAACGCCCTGCTCAGGGCTGAAGCCCCCTGGGATAACTGGGAGAGCCTGGGGAGCTGGGCAGCCCTGCCTCGAGGGATGGGGCTGCACATTTTGGCAGCTGTCTCTCCATCATCTCCCACACTGTTGTAGGGAGAGGATGGAGAGGTCTGGGAGCGCATGGGCTGCCTTTCCCTGGCATTAAGCTGGGCTGGGGGTTGCCCCCAGCTGTTAACTGGTCTTGGACCCAGCAGGAGTCAGTCACTCACTCTCCCAAAGCACAAATGTAGTGGACACAAATCCCTGAGCACCAACTTCATGGAGTGTTTCAAGAGAGGAGTAAGTTCAGCCAGGTTTGGACAGGACTTTATTCCATTTAAAAGGGACCAGCACAGGGTATCCAAGCACACAGTGGTATCTCTGTGTGTAGCCCCCTCATGCTTTCCTCATACAGTGCCAAGCCATTTCATCTTTAAAATCACAGATCATTTTGTGGTTTTCACATTTTTGATCTCCTGCAGCAGATCAGACATTAAAGTGAGACTGACTAACAAGATCATGAAATCTTCAAAATCAATTTTGTTCTCTGACTCCTCATCCAAGAAAGAAATTACTTCCTTGTACTTTGGTTTGTTTTCTTGGCCCTATGGAAGATTTTAAATGAAAAAAAAAATTAGGCATGAACTTCCTTTTTTATTGCATCATTAGGAAAAAAAAAGACATCTACCTATGTAAATATTAATGTATTTTTCTATTTTCCTATTCAGGTTGTTATGTCCACATTCATATTAGTTTTTCTAAAGGTATCCAAAGAAATTCAAACAGAAATATTGTTGCAATCAGAAAGAAGAACAACTGGTCCTCAAAGTTTCCACCAGAATCCAGAATGTATCTTTTAAAAGACACCTAATCATGACTGAAAATCTGACAATGATGATGATATAGCTGGTAACTGCTGGGAAAAAAGGGAGTCCTGTGTCTTGATAAAACTGGGAAGAGGAAACAACCAACCAACCAACCCTCCTAAATTTAATATTTGAATATATACAAATATATATTGTGAAGGTCTCAGAAACTGTTAATTTTACAGGCATAACTTTAGTACTGCTACTCTTGGTCCTGTTGGGCACTCCTGTTGGAATGGATCATTAAAATTCTGTAACATATCTATTATTTGTATTTCCTTGTGAAAAAGCCTTGCTAAAGTTCCAGGATAGTTTTTTAGCTTAACAATTTCCAAACCGTCTCAGGATCCCAAGTTTAATTGGCTAGTGATATTTTCAATTCTTTTTCAATAAGGGGCCTAGTTTCTAATTTGGTGACAATTTCACCTCCCCAGCCAGTCATGTGATTTTGTTATTTTTGGAAGAAAAGGTATTACCTCTCTCATTTACTTAGTTGAGCTCTTTTTTATTAGTCCTATATAGCTTTTCCCACCACTTGATAAAATGGGAGGGTTTTTGTTTTGCTTTTGGTGTTTTTTTTTTTAATTTAGGGAGGGGAAAAAAAAACAAACCCTGCAGGAAGTTTACAGCCACAAGTGGTGCTATGGCTGTTTTTCACCATACCCAGCCAGGTGGGTGAGGGCTTTCTGCCCCTCTCTCCCAGGAGCCCCACCAGTGACCTCAGTGACTGTGCCACCGTGGCACAAGGCTGGCTCTCAGTACTGGATCAGTGCTCTGGCAAACCACAAAACACCTCATTAAATGCCATAGGTTTCTTCTCTTCATAAATACAGCCTCTTGTCATCATCCAAGGGTTTTTAATTGGTTGGTTGGGGGGTTTTTTGCAATTGCCCTGTTTTCTTTAAACACATTCAAGCAGGCATCAGCTGTGGTTTATTGCTGTTCCCCTCCTTCAGCCCTGTGTTAGACACAGGCTCAACATAAAGCAACTAAGTCACTGAATATGTTTGTACCAAACCCCTAAAGTCTCACTTCAGATTACTCCATGGACTGATGTTTGCTCAGCTGCAGGACAGAGCCTGAGCTGCCATTCCTGCACCCAAACTGCCCAGCCAGGGCTGTCCCAGTGCCACCCACTCAGCAAACCCCCTCACCTGTATGACATGCCAAAACTGGGATTGCAGTAAGCTCTTGGTTTCAGCTTTGCTGAGCTTGCCCTTGGGGTCAGCATAGTTGTTATACACCAAAGCTGCTGTAGCAAAAGCCTTTTCAAGGTCTGAGCCTTTTCTTAGAGCTGGAGGGAGGAAAAGTTTATTAAAAAAAAAAGGCTTTTGAGATATAATTGAAAGGAATCTGTTGGAATCATCCTGGGTGGGTGGAAATCTGTGTAGTTTCATTAAAGTTAATGAGACTGAAACTGTTTATATCCACAGAGGACCTGGCCCAGATTTGATTTGGAGTGGGCCAGTAACATGCTTCATGTCCCATGGAATCACACCTTGAAGGAAGCTTTCCTTCAGAGCTAGGGCTGTGACACAGCGTGGGGCTTGAGACCCATCTGGTTTATCCTGACCCTGGGCATGCAGCAAGGACCTGCCACACCACGGGGATGGGCCATGGATGCATCTCCTGGATGCATTTGGACTCCCAGAGACTTGTATCAAGGAAAACATGGCCCATTTGGGAAGTTGGCTGCACAGGAATGTCCGTGTCTGAGCATCAGTGCTACACTTCAGCACTATGGCATACTTGGGATTTTGGCTGGATTCATTCCCCCCACTCATGCATGACTCTGAAAGACTGCATGTTCATAAACCTGTGTTAACAGAGGTTATACAGATGATTTATGTTGTGATTTTTAATGAAAAGGCAAGCAGAAGAGGAGATGTGACAACATAGAAGCACCTGGCACAGGGACCCATGAGACCCTCTCGACTTCCATCAGCTGAGGATCTGCACAGCCTCTGCAGCCCTGTGACATGACCAGAATTTTCTGCACGTGGACTGTGAAAGACCTGAACCCCAAAGGGGCAATGAAGGGGTCCCCTTACCTTGTATTGATGCCAGCTGCTTGGCTATGGGTATGCTGGTGGTGAGAAAGCAGAGAGGCACAATTATCACCTGGTAAATTGTGTTGGGTATTTAATTTCTCCATGAATGAGCTTGATTACTTCTGTTTCATTTAATCCCCCAGGAACTCAGGGCTTTCCAAGGAAGACTGCCTTTCCTTCACAGTGGAAAGGAAAATGGCCTCTACAAGCAGCACAAGAACATTACACAGCTTCTAATCCCTCACCTAAGTGAGTAGCCTGGAGTTGCTACTAAAGCTGATTATTAATTTTAAGTGAGGGACATTGCAACATACTTCATGTAATTTCTTCGGAACATGAAAGAGGTCCTGGAAGTTTCTGTTTTACACCCATTCCCAGGAAAGTGCAGAGGGGTCTGCCATCCCCTCCTCACCAGTGCTCTCAGTTTGGAGCAGGCTTTCATTTCCAGCAGGACTCATATTTGTGAGAAGCACCTCCCGGCTTTCAGTCAAAACCTAAAACCTGCTTACCTTGTGCTGAATTGCTAGAAACTAATTACAGAGCATGTGATAGAGAAAAACGCATCCAGATAATGAGTTCCAAGACAAATGGCAGATCACCCAGATGCCAGACCAAAGCGATGACTTACCTCTTGGGCACGCCTGCAACAGCCAGAGGGCCTTTTTTGGTGGAAGCAGGAGCTGGCTGATTGACTGAGTGCTGTTTCATACTGGGAACACTTGTTCTGCATCCACACATCTCGAGGCCAGGGTGTTTGTGATCTCCAAGCAACTTGAATAATAGCAAGCAGGTGGATTGAAGCTCTGCCCTGTGGAAGCAGCCTGCTTGTAGCCATGCCTATCAATAAGGTAAACACTACCTAGGAATCCTGGAGCCAGCTAAATACAGCAGTCTGCAGCAGTCCCTGGAAGGCACTGCTGGGCTGGCAAGTAATGGGGCTTGTATTTTACAGGAGAATTTGACAGAAACAAACCAAACTCGTAATGGAACCTGGATCCTCTTAGACCTGTGGGGATGTAACTTTGCATCAAGAATAACTTCAACACTGCATCCATTCATCTATTCAAATTATAATTTTAATGAGAAACTTTCCTGGTGTGGGATAATGTAACTTGCCCCAAGCTATGAAGTGAGTTATTCCTATAGCCAGAATCGGAATCCAAGCATTTCCCAGTTCCTGATCCAGCATTTATCCTAGGTGAGCACACTCCTACTCTTAAGATTGATTCTATTTCCCCGTCCACCTGCAAAGAGACCTGCTCTGCCTCCAAACCACTTCCAAAGCAGCATCCAGCATGGAGCCTCTGCTGCAGTTCCTACCTGAACAGAGAGTGCCTGCTTCCAAAAGCAGCATGGAGCCATATGGCAGAGCAGTCGCATATTAGAGGAACTGGAAAGGCTCTGATGAACTTCGTTATTTATTGGCATGGATATCACTATTAGAAAACACAGCTTGTCACACTGCCTATCTCCATGCACGGGCTCCTCTCTGCGGATCCTTTGCCTAGAGGTGTCTAGACAGGATAACTTCAATTTAAAAGAGCAAGCAGCTGCTTTAATCCCAGGGTGGTCTGTTAATAGGTAGTCACTTCAACTACCTCATCCAGCTCATCATTCCTGGTGAAAGGATACAATACTGATGTTAAAACTATCCATGATGAGACTTTATGTAACAGGACACACAAAGGAGACTGCAACAGATGGCCTGGAGAATTAAAATATTTTCCTCATTTAGTAGAGGCTAAATTACTGAAGGCTAATGAATAAGGATGTTTACCACCTTACTGTTCCTGGATTTTAATTATCTTAAAAAGCATGGGAAAAGAGAACCTTTAATTTTCCATCTAAGAGTGTCATTACTCAAACAATTCAGATCTTCTTCTGAGAGGTTTAAGCTGTCTTAGATCTCTACTGCATTCTTTAGGACTGGCTCATGAATAAAACAGAGCCTGTAATTGCAATGAGAAGCCAAAACACATATAATCAATGCTCATTATCCCACACACTAAAATGAAACAAGAATTCAGGCTTAGTAATCTGCCATCAGCTAAAAAAAAGAGTCTTGATGTCATGTTGAAGTGATAATTCCTTTTCACATCTGTTGAACCATACAACGAGGCATGAAAATCCTTACATCTCGGTTAATCCATGGAACGGGTATGTTTGGTCTTAGCGTCCAAGGTAAAAAATGAGAGTGAGAAACAGACTCAGTTGCCCGTTTATCAGTGGCAGGCAGTACTGTGAGTGGGTTGACAAACCCAGCCCTCTGTGTTTTGGGATCTTTCCACTGTAGATCAGATTTCAGCTCACAGTTGTTTTAATCTCACCGACGTTTGAGAGCCTGAGCTCTAGAACAGGTGATTTGCTTTGCTGGGGTACTAACAAGTTCCAACAAACCTGGGGTTCATTATCCCTCTAGGATACACTAATTAGTGTATGCAGGAGCTTTTGTGCCTGACAGATAAAGGGTAGCACGAGGATAACCCTTGTCTTTGCAGATGATCAGCTTTGAAGACTGTGAGATTTTGGCTGTGTGTGTTGCTCGAGTATTCTGGTCAGCAAGGTGCGTGGGGAGCCGGCCATCTGCTCTGTAGCTATTTTGATACACACTATTTATGTTTGAAATATCCAGGTGCTTTTATCGGTCAATTTTTAGCATGTTTCACATGTTAACAATCTTGTCTGCACGAAATATGCAACCTGCCACTTCAAACTGCAAAATCTTTACAGGCAGTTCACTTAAAATAATTGCCACTGCAAAAAGTCACAGCCTCTGCTTCACTTTTGGTACTTTCCCAGAGTTTCCCCCCTCCTTTTTTAAGGAAATGCTTTTTGCGTTTCCAGAAGGCTGATGTTGTGAAACGTTTCTGTGTGTGTGTGACAGAGCCCTGACTCCCTTAGAGATGACCCAGGGCAGGGGAGGGGCTGCCCACAGTGGGCAGGATCCGAGGGACACAGGCACAAGGCAATACCTGAAACAGGAGATGCATTCACACCTCCTGGCCTCTCAGACTTCATGTCACCAGCAAACTCTTCAGGAGCTGCAGGAGAAAAGCTGCTAACTTGCACCCAGGCAGGTAATAGCTTGAACTCTTCACCTAGAGAAGTTGTGGCTGTCCCATCCCTGGAAGCGTTCAAGGCCAGGCTGGATAGGGCTTTGAGCAACCTGGTCTAGTGGAAGGTGTCCCTGCCCATGGCAGGGGGGATGGACCTAGATGACCTTTAATTCTGAAAATACTATTGCTAAGTAATTTTTCCTCTGAGAAATATTTTATTATAGGACATTTAGACTTCAGAAAGGCAGCTATATTCTTAAAAACCTAAAATCTCATTAAAGGGGGACACAACAATAAAAATGTAAGAACAGAAACTAAATGCAACAAATGGGATGCCTCCCCACTGAACTATTAAAATTTCATATTGAAATGCTAACATCTTCATAATAAGGATAGATGGCATTGACAAATGATGGGATAATCAGCATCAGATATTAATAGCAAAATACAGATTATTGCTGATGTTAGAGAATTCCAAAAGGAAAAGCTCTTGGGTTTAGCAAAAGCAGGGAATAAAAAGAAATCCTAAGAAAGAATAGTTAAGTTAGGGAGAGTACAAGCTAAGTAGACCATCTGTTCACATACATAAGGAATTTTGACTCAAATCTGTCTTAAAACTAGTGGACAAAGGACTAAATGCTTGTGACATGATATGGCATAATATGAGAAGAATTTTTTCAGAAAAGGATGCAATAATACGTGGCAGTTTTTACTCAGTATTTCTTAATCTGTCTGTCATATTAAATGTGAAACTCTGGAGATATTGTCAGGAGCAGACTACAGGGAGGTGCAATGCATGTTGATGCCACTGCCTCTTTCATCAGCACATCACAGTTTCAGCCAAGATTGATTCAGGGCTACATCCTGGATTGCTCATTCAATTTGAGAGCATATAAAAATTTGAAATAGTAATCAGGTCAGGCAATTGCAACATGAATTCATGCAACAGGAGCATAAACCTTCTCCAAGTCTTAGCCATCACTGAGGCTCTGTTATGTGCAGCTCAATGGCTACACTGAAGGAGATTTGGTCATCAAAAATATCACATGCAAAAACCCCAACCCTATCAAGTCAGGGCAGAGCGTTTGCATCTGAACTCATCCTTGTCTCCTTGATGTGCTGGGCAGGAAGTGAAGCAGGCTGCAGAGCTAGTGGTACCCAGAATCACCTTCCCTGCCCTCTCCAGCACCTTTCCATGGAGCGCATTGATGCTCCAGCTCTGCAAAGTGCATCCCCTCCCCAGCCAAGAGCAATGGGGGAAACCCCAAACCAGCAGGTGAATGTGCCCCTTCCTTGGCTTCTGAGGCACCTGGAGAGAAAGTCCTGTGCTCCCCCCTCTCCACCACACTCACCAGATGTACCTGCCTCTCCCCCATAGCTTCACACTTGATAATGCAAACATGCTCCTAACTTGGGTAGCTGAGAAATGGGCTATAAAGAGAAACACATGGGAAAACAGGAGGGACAGCACAGAAGATCAAGGAACACATTTTTTTTTCCCAGGCTGACCTAGTTATTTAACTAACTGGCAGAGATACTCACTAATGATGAATTAGGAAAGCAACGAGGCTGCCAGCAGCAGTTTCACAAAGGATGCTCAAATTTACTTTGCTATTTGTCTTAAATCCAGGTAACATCAAATGCAGTCTTTTTCATCAGTTCCTCAACCCTTGGCTATGCAGTTGCTATTCCCAGTTGAAGTACACTTTCAATTTCTCAACAACTGCAAAAGGATGTGATAAGACTCAAATTCACAGGAAGACTGAGGAAACATTCAAATACATTTTCTTACATAACACAGACGAGTACACTCATCATTTTTGGTTTTGCTTTTGCTGCTGCCATACTTTATTAATCTGAGAAGATATACATGAAGAGATTTTTCTTCCGTCCTGAGTGAAGATTACAGTCCCCGAACAGTAACAACCAGATCAACTGTTCTGTACAGCAGCAAGGAGCTGAGGTGCCTGTGAAGATCTGGCCAGCTGGGTAAAGCAAAGGGCAAGTCTTCCATGAAAACATGTGCCTCTTACACTGCTTTTGTCAACTCTTCCACCAGCTCTGCCCTTCATGAGAAAACCTTAGACCTGGAGTTATGCAAATAGTACCCAAAATATGACATAATATTAATTCTGTTCCCAGCCTTGTATTAGAAACTGCCCTTTCTCCAGGGGTGTGAACTCCAGAAAGCTGCAGTCCTGTGCTCGTATGATATGGTTACACAAGAATTTCATCTCGTTTGAAATGCAAGAATAAACCAAAGCAAAACTCATTTCCATCCCTCAGCACTGGATAGAAAAGTTTGGGAATGGGACCCTGCTGATTTGAGTGGAAAAGTTCACTAAGAGAAAGCTAGTTGACACAAAAACTATTTCTAGTGGAGAAGCTTAGATATGGGAGCTTAGTTTGGGACATTCCTCATCAACCAATATAAAGGGAATGTAAAAGAACAACAATTTAAAAAAAAAGATTAGAAGCAGGACTATGTGGGAGTGGGTATGAAGAGCACACATCTCATCACACCCCTTGCCACACACACAGATTTCATTTTCTCCTGACTTGCCAATATCTAACTTTTTTCCAAACTTAAAAGAAGAAAAACAACCAACAAACCAAAAAAACAGCCCCCAAAAAAACCAACCAACCAACCAAAAACCCACCCAAACCAAAAAACCCCAAACAAATTAACTAAGAGCCAAATTACAATTTTTCATTAACCCAGAAAACTGTATTTTGCTCTTATTTGGAACAGGAGAACATTTAGATATTCCAGTTTGTTTTCTCTACAACTCACACATGGCTTTCCAGCAATTCTCAGAACTGGGATGGTTAGCACAGTACCGGGCTTGTCCTACTGACAGTGGAAAGAGAGGTAAAGAGGCAAGCTGGCATTAAACCGCACATTTTAAATTTTTTTAAAAAACTTGTGATACTGACCTTTAATGACAGGTGTCTGCAGAAGTGTCATACTCCACTGTACTTTAAAACAACCCCCATAAAAGTGTTGGAAAACAGTAAGAATATGACCACTAAGGTCAGGCACAGGAATAGTTATTTTTCTTTGTTACCTTCATTATTTGGCAGTGACATTTCAATATTAACATACTCTGAAAACATGCATTGTATGCAATAACTTTATTAGGGTCAAATAGATATCACAATATAGATTTATCCACCAAGTAGCCATAAACTGGTTACAACAATCATAGAAGAGACTAAGCTGTTTTAAGCTAAGATGCTTTCAACATTACAGCTCATACAATAAGATTATATACTGATACACTTTGATCTAGAAATGCAGATGATCAGTTTTGATTAGTACATTGTGCTTCAGGCTTTCGTTTGTATCAATGCATCCCATATGCTGTAGTGAGGGAGGGTTGAATTTCCCAGGGAGGAATCCAAAAAAGCTACAAGTCTGCCTCTGGCTCCTTTAGGATGAGTTCCTCTGAGCCTGGGTTATTTGGTCAATCCAGTTACATTCTCCAGTAGCACCAAGCTAGCGCTCAGAGCAGCAACCTAACAGAGGGATATCTAACAATCTTGAAACAGCACGGACAGAAAGGTTTTCTTCTTGTAAGAGGACATAAAGGAATATTTATGCTTTGTAAGGTCACAACAACACGTGCGGTTTTCATGTTTCTGTATCAAGCAACAGGGCATTTTCACATGATTTTGTATACTGATATCTGCACCTCTGTTATCTTAGTTAAATAAATACCTTTGTAAACATATAACACAGTTACTTGGTCTTTATTCTCCACAGCTCACGTTAAAAGATTCACAAAACATCCATAGAAATAGTGATTTATAGAAGGAGTACTTAGCTGAGTTAAATGGAATAAACATTGGTCAGGTACCATATATACTACTGAATGCCATTTCAAGGAAAAACAGTTTAGTTACAAAGCATTCAGAACTTGGGTAAGCCATATATTCAACTTTGCAAAATACATATAAAAGATGCATACTTCTTTTAAACAGACATTTAACAAAACGTAGCGGCAGAAGTCGAGAAGTTCCATCTACACAGTCCAGACATTTGGTAGTATGAAACTGCTTATCCATGCACTAAAGTACGGAGGGATGACTCAGTTAACTGAAATAATAGTAAAATCTTCTGAAACAAAAAGGTATAACCAAAACAAACGCTCTGAAGAGTCACAGACACGCTGTTTTGAAAATTTAGGTGCAATGTTACATGCATGGATATACAGAATAATCTGTAGAAATCATAGTAAAACACTTCTGTTTTTCACCAAAAATGCAGAGGGAAATTCAATTATATTATGCATATTAAATACTACAGACTTGAGGCTACAAAATGCTTCTACCATCCTAACACATACAAAACTACCATAAAGTTATCTCTACAGTACGTACTACAACAGCAACTCCAGGTCACCAGCAAGGAGCACATCCCCTGTGTCTGGCTAGTCAGGGAAAAAAAGGTGAACTCCAGCCCACTGGCTACCTCCTATCTGCCAAATGAGGTGGGCTTAGACCTTCAATGGACATTAAACACTGTGTTGTAGTACTAATTTATGTAGAACCCTTAAAAATCTGGCGCCACTGAAACTTGAGACCTGTTAAACTCTCTACATGTGAGGGATGCAAGAGCTTGCGCTGTGTGAACCCTAAATTTGATTAGCGAAGGAGGTTGGCCCGCTCTGCCCATAGCTCTGGGACTGGCCATATTCACCCACCTGGCCATAGGAGCCTGCCTGGTTGTAGCCACCAGCTGGCCCGTAGCTGTCTTGGTTGTAGCCACTAGGCTGCTTCTCCATGGTATCCGCAGGGTGCCGCTGGCCTGAGGAATGCCAGCCCGTCTCCTTAAACACAAACCAAATGTTGCCTGCCCAGAGGATAAAGTTCAAGTAGCCAAAGACCTGGGTGGGAAGAAGAGGAGCTCGTCACCAGCAGCCACGGTTTCACAGCTCAGCCTAATGTTTTGGACCCTGCATGGTCCCAGGAGAAGGCAAAGCTGCTCCCAACCCCTCCTTCCCAAGAACAAGAGGAAATGGCTTCAAGTTGTGCAAGAGGAGGCTCAGATTGGTTATTAGAAAAAAATCTCTTCACTGAAACAATTGTCAAGCACTGGAACAGGCTGCCCAGGGAAGTGGTGGGGTCACCATCCGTGGGGATAAGTGTAGATGTGGCACCTGGAGACACGGTTTAGTGCTGGACTTGGCAGTGCTGGGTTAGTGGTTGGACTCTATGATCTTAGAGACCTTTTCCAACCTAAATGACTCTATGATTCTCCCAAAACCCGCTGGAAAATTTTCTCAGCTTTGGAGCAAATTCCCAAATTCACCTCCCCTTAGCTGTAGCTCACAAGGTGTCTGCTTCGCTTTTTGTTTCCAAAAAACGGTTGAGTTTTTAGATTTTTTTTTTTTGTTTGAAAACATAATGTAGTTTAAAGAAATTGTGGAAAGATAAAATGGAAAGAAACTAATTAAAAAGAGAGATCTTAATTGGTCAGCTGGCCTGGAGGGGGTTTTTTGTGTTTGGGGTTTTTTTTAACATTCTGAAGTCCAATTTTATGTTGTTTTTTTGAGGATTTTTAAAGGAATCTGTAAGGCACAAACCTTTCTTTCCTAATGGAGCACACAGACCCCTTTTCAAAAGTGTTGCAGTGAGCAAGTTAAAAGCAGAGGGGCAAACAATGCACTTGGACAGACACTTTGCCTTCTCCTTCTCCCAACCTTGCACACTCATCCTGCTGCTGCTCCAGAAAGAGCCTGCCTTTCCCTGCAGCAAGACTGCACTTCCAATTAAATCATGTCAGCTAACTGGTTTACACCAGTCAATTTAGGTCAATACATGGGTAAAAGATGAAAATACATTGCAAGGTAAGGGTGAACAGCAGCAATCGAAGTCACTTACAACCGAAGTGTTGAGGCTTGACATAACAGGGCTGCGAACAGGCAAGCATTTGTTGGACTGCTGTTTGCAGGCAGATATCAGCAGCAGCACTTCATCAGGGTCAGTTGCAACCTTTACATCTGACAGTCCTTTAGCCCAAGCAGATGAGCTCACTAGCCACAAGAATGAGAAGACCACTGTCACAATGAAATCCTAAAAGACAAATTAGTTTAGAAGCATTATACTGGTGTGTCCGCCGGAAGAGAAAAAAAATTAAAAATCACCACAAAACTGAAAGCTTGTGTCAGAGGAGAGAAATACCAAGAGCTTGTTACTTAGTGGAAGGTTGTCATCTGTTACTGTCATCACCCACAGAACTAATTTTCAGAAGTGCTTGACATGCCTAATGGGGCAGAGCCCCTTGGCTGACATTTGCACCTCTAGCTTTGAGGCAAGATTCCCACAAACATGTGGCTGGTACCCAGGATGCTGAGCTGCCTTGAAAATGTGGCTGTTCACAGCACCAGGCTGATGCACTGGGATGAATTACAAAATACACATGCCTGTAAAGAAGCTGGGCCCTCCTGAAGGCTGGGTCTTGTCCCAGGGACTCCTACAGACAGTCAGGGTGGGTTTCCAATAGGAAGTGTTTCTGTCTCAGGGAGAACCTGAAATTGGCAAATCCTCAGCTACCAGATGAGGAGTTTTCTCACCAGCCACAGGTAAGGCGAAATGTCCCTGCTGCATGAGCCATGCAGCCATTAATTACCATGAGTGAGCAAGTAAACAGCAAGACTTGCCAAGCAGAGACTCCTCCCTGGCCCGGTAAAGCACTGGTTCCTAATTCCCATCCATGTGAAAAGAGTAGAGAAAGTGTGGTGGTCCCTCCAGGTTCCAGTGCCTCTGAGCAGCTCTGCTCTGATCCACTCTGCTCACTTTCCCCTCGAAAGACTTTCGGGAGCATGCTCAAGCATAAACTTCTCCTTGTCTTAGCCAGAACAAGTGGCCAAGTGACACTGTTTTTGTGTGGGTTTGGGGGGAAAGGAGGGAGGAGGTGTGATTTTTCAAGCTTTCTTGTGTCTTGCTAAAACAGAAGAGCCTTTCTGCTGTCATATTTCATCCCATCTGTCAGCCCACAACAGATGGCAGAGGTGCCAAAGTCTAACATACCACTAACTGCATCGCTGCGTCTTGATATCCCACCTCCCAAGGGGCTGCTTCCCCTTCCCTCCTGCAAAATAAAGGCATGCATGGAAGGAAGGGAAAACATTCATTAAGAACCCAGTGTTTCAGGCTGCTTCTCAAAGAAATAAGCAATCCCTAGGAAACACCATTCTCATCTACAAGCACACCTGACATTTGGGGAAGCAGCTCTTCGTGGCTCTCTTCCTCCAGGGGTGGAGGGTGCGAGCCTCCATCACAACAGAAGAGGCACCAGTCAATAAAGCCGCCGCACAAGCGAGCCATGAACAAAGGATGCCTCCACTGACGCAGATGGGATTAAATTAACTGTGCTTGGATGATTTCCCAAAGGATACATCCTTCTCTTTTAACAGTTTGTTTTCTGCAGGCCTCTGCCTGCCACTGAGCTCTGCGTTCCTTTGACCTCCTTCATGCTGCTCAAATGGGCTCTCCTGAAGAGCGTGAAGCCCACGAGCTGACAACTCTCTTAACACCGAAAGAGACATATAGCCCAGAGTAATTCTTCTTCTCAGGGAGATTTTCAGCAAAAGAAATCCTTGTATCTCATATGTCTTAGCAGTGAATGAGAAACAGATTCCTAGAGGCAACAGTTCAATTGCAAACATTTCCTAAAAATTTCAGCTGGTAGAAACACCAAATATCCGCTGAGCTGTGGATGATGATGGGAGATGCTCTTTATTTGCTGTGAGGTTTGACATGCTATCGACCCAGATGCCATGCCCCCGTGCAGGTTCTGACTGACACAAGAGATGGAACCACAGCAGAGTTTTGGGGAACGTATTTTTTAAATGACAAGCAACCCTCTCCCAATGTCACCACGCTTGGAGCCTTTGCAAACTAAATCCAGCTCTGTAATCAGTGCACTGGCAATGCCAATTAAAGAAATGCATAACCGCAGGTAGAAATTTGATGTAAATGGAGACAAACTGACTAAAACTAATGCAACACAGGAGATTAAACTTGCTAAAAAGAGAGAAATTTTGAAAGTGAGCAAAGTTCTTGAAGCAGGTGACAGCAGCAGGGGTACAGACCTGCTGCTGAGCTCACAGGTCCTGACCCCATGCTGGTGAGGCTCATTGCACAAATGACTGCATCTGCATGAGCCCCTCACTCTGACTGCTGGTGGCCATGTCCTGGGCTGTAAGTCCTTCTAGGAACATCCCATGGCACTGTGCAGTTGAGGTGATGGCCCTAAAGGCACTAAGTATTTCATGTTATTTCTCAGGTCTTGTCTTCCCCATCACACCCCATGCTCCAGCCTTCTCTTGACTTCCTCTGCTCTCCTATGCCAGTGTTTACAAAGCCTAAAACCCTGCCCTCTCTGCTAAAAACTCCCCTATTTCAGAGCAGGTCAGAGCCTTGGGGAAAGGGTTCTTTCTCCTGGGGTGCCAGGATCAGCTCTTGTATAGAGGAACTCCCTAAAACTCTAAAGTCTGTCTGGGTGCAAGAAACACACAGAGCCAGAAGTGAAAGATGGCACAGTGGGACTTGAAGAGGAAACCATGCAGCCTGTCCACCAGCTGGCCAACAGCTGGCCAAGGAGACAGGACAGAAAGGCTAATGGAACACTGGGATTTTTTCAGTAGATGTTCTCATCAAGGCTACGTGGCCAGACTCAGGCTCTTGGAGTACTTTTTCTGCCGCCTCTGCACAATGCAAAGAACAAAATGTATGATTCTATGACTAGAGTGAACTTGCATCTTCCTATTTATTTTGAATCTTTGTGAACCTTCAGCTTTGGCTGGAACTTGAACCTCTCTTGTTTTCAAGTGGGTTTGCATTTCTGGCTGAACATTTTCACAACTCTGGGTGGAACAGTTACAAGATAATGACAAGCTGAAAATAAAAGTTAATTTCAAGCTAAGCTTTTCTGTGGCTTAATGTCTATCTGGGGAATTTCTCCTTGGTAATTAAGGCCAGAGTGCCTGCACACTAAATAAATCTTGCATTTCAATGTTTAATATCCCTATAGCATGGGTGAGTCTTTTTTTCCTTTGGAACAAAGTAATTTTTTGTAGTTGCTCTCTTAAAGTGGTGTCTACAGATCTCTTCAGAGTGTATTGTTGTATGATTATGCTACACTCCTAATTGCTAAGTTTCTCTCTCACATCTCAGCTGAGATACTTCGCTCTGCCTACAGGTGCCTTTGGGAAGGAAGGAAAATAGGAATATGTAAAGAAAGGCAAAAACTGAAATTTAAAATACTCTGAGTATCCAAGGAGGGACTTTTTAAGATCCTGAAGTATGTGAAAAAAAAGAAATTCTTGCTGCCTTTTTCAGGTTGAAACTTGTTCTTACTGAGTTTGCCAAAAATGCCTACTTGCAACAATTTTATATATTATATGTTTTAGAATAGGACTGTGAATACCTTTTCATGATAATTGAAATATTTCTCCACGCTATCAAGCTACTGGCTTTTGCAAAATGTCCCTCTTTGAAAGGGGCACTCACTTAAGCCTCCTGAGCACAGTTTTGGATTGCCCAGTATCTGGCACAACCTCACCCAGCCAAGAGCCTGTGCAGAAGCTGCTTGTTCACTCAGAAAGGAGATATGTTTCATCTGCTCCAAGCTGGTCAGTGGCTTCATCGGTCCCTGAAGGCTGTGACACACATGTCCCTGCGTGCACTCAGTGCCCTGCACTCTCTCTCAGCCAAGTCTGGTAGGATGGTCTTGGGCTGTCGTGGCTGGAAACAGGCAAAACCTCAGCTTCGGCCTGGCCAGAGGGCTCCTGGCATCCTTCCTCCCTCATAGAGCTGCAGCTGTTGCCTTGTAACTGGCTTCCATGTAGGGCTCATGCTACAAAACCTTTCAATTTGGGAAAACCCTCTCACACATTTACAGCATCCAAGGGAGCAACTCCTCAAATGCTGAAGTCCATAAACCCTCCCAGTCAGAGCCTGTCTAGCACTGCCAACAGGTTTCATGGCCAGCCACACAGGAGCAGAGGGAGATTTCTTTACCCAGCAGAGGCAAACCACTCAAGAGGATTTGCTTTCACAGTCACAACCAACCTAAAAATTCAAGAACTAACCCAGCAAGAGCCACAGGCCCAGTCCCAGCCAGGAAAGAGGCCAAGAGCAGACTGCTGCAGGTAGCAAATGCCTTCCTACAGAGGCATTTTAGCTCTTTTTTGGTTTGAACAAGGTCCCACCCCAGATTTTCTGCTGAATGAAGCTCTGAAAGAATTACATGCTTCTTGCAACAGTGTAAAGCCTTGCAAGCTTGCTTCTGGCAGGGAAGTGCAGAGCCCTTTGGGAGGCACCAGCATGTACAGCAAGGTCACCCTGGCTTGTGCTTCAAAAGAAGATGACAACAGCAGGCTGAAAGAGCTCTTTGAAATGCAAAGAAATATTCAGGTTCTTCCTAATTTCATTTTTCAGCTGTAAAGGATTCAGTCTTTGTTTTTATAGATGGCTCTTTATTCTTTTCCTCTCTATTTTCTAGACAGCTGGACACAGGTGAGGAAGTACATGTTTAATCAAAGAGGTGTCCAAAGAGCAAACAAGGGTGTACTTAATTCACTTGATCTGCAACATATGTAAGGAACCAAATGCCTTTGTGCATAATGTGATTATTCACAGGACTCCAGATGCAAAGAAAAGATCTCATCTTCTTAAGATGTAAGCATCTTTATGCACCATAAGAATAAGATTATCAAGCAATCACTATAAAATTGAACTATCTCTTTTCAGGGCTATGTCAGTCACCTTTCTTGGCTGAATAATTTCATGCTTTTATATTAATTAATTGGAATATTAATAAAGTGATTTACATTTATACATGAATGCATGTGGGTTCTCATGGCCAAGCTATAATTTCCCAAAGACAAACCTGAAGGAACATAGGGTTGTCAGCACAAGGATTTTAAATGGAGCACATATGGGGTAAAGAAACCATAGGAAAAGTAAGAGGTCTGAGTGATGGGGACTGATACACATTGACTGTGACTATTCTTTATTTTCTGAGAGAGATATGGAAGCATCCTATCCCTGATCCCCTAAAACTTCAGCACAGCTGGGTTGGTTACTCTCTGCTTGCAAGAAGCTCCAAATGTATAGACCTGAAGCAGAGCATCAACACAGGTGCCTGGGCTGGCAGTCCCAGGGTGCAGCTCATCTCTGCTCTCATCACAAACCAGCAGTGCCTCCCCGGGTATGTGGTGTTAAATGAGTGGAAACCAGCTTAGGTTGGTTTGGTCTGAGAGATGGGGATATACTGAAAACTGGTGGCATTTTGTACACTGCATTCTTTAAAATCTAAGTCACCACCTCCAACTAATTTCTTTTAAAAGTTCCTGGCTCTTGAGCACTAGTCAGTCACTCGAGAAGCTGCCTTGCCCTCACTGTACCCACCAAGCTGAGTCCCCAGCTCCTGGTAACCTGCTCCTTGTTCCTTCAGAAACTGGGAATCTAAGGTCCTCTCTTAGGTTCATCTATCTGTATGAACCTCCTCAGATGATCCCTCAGGGAGCCAGCAAGGGAAGCAGAGGGTCCTTAGTGCAAGGATTCACTGCTGCCAGCCCCATGGGAATGGATGAGTAACACAACCAGGGCCCTGTGTGACCAAAAGGAAGACTTTTATCCCCAAAACCTGACAGGCAACATTAGCAACAGAAATGGCATACTGCATAGTGAATAAACACACCACTGCCATCCAAACAGCCAGGGAAGCAGTCAACTGCTTCTCCCACTGGAAATACTTCCTTGCTATCATGCCTCACTCCACACTGAATGCTAAAATATTTTTCCACAGTTAAAGTGATACTTCACTGAGATCTCAGCACATGCAGTTCATTTCCCTGTATCTGTATAAACAAAGTAAACTTATAACATTTGTAACTGAAATTTTCCCTGCAAGTTTCTTGTGACTTAATGGTCATTAAATTCCTTATAATCATATCTTCTGCACCCAGTCAGGCTTCTGCAATTTGGTAATGCATTGGTGGTGTTCTGACTGCCTGTGCAGGGGCTTTTTGAAAAAATATTAAAAAATTTCAAGTGAAAGGGGTTTTTTCCTCTCTTGACTTCTGTCATACGCATTTTTCAAATCCTGAAAATTTGCCAGGAGAAAAGGCAGCTTCTGAGAGGGTGCTGCTTAAAGGCAGCTGTCATCCCAGACTGAGAAAATATGAAGCCAAGAGGAAGTACAAGGCTTAAAACAGGAATGGTTTTAACTATGAAATTGTGATCAGGCACTGCAGTAGAAGCAAGAATGGATGAAACTATCATCTTCAAACTCTTCACTAAGAAGGAAAAAAACTGATAGCCTGGAAATGGTGCCTGATGCACTGATCCTGCCTGGTCACGAAACAAAGCGAGGGCTGCCCTGCCTCCTGCACCAACACGTGCTAGGGACTGCTGCTGCACCACAGATTTCTGCAGCATTTTGCTTTGGAAGGAAAAATCTCAGGGATGAGACATACTCACACATCTGATCTGATACACGTCAGTTCAGAGCAGCATCTGCTTGGAGCTGGAGGATACACTGCCTGCCTCCTTCACAGAGCATGTGACATCCCTTAGGTGAGCACTGCAGCCCTGAGAAGCTGGTTTTCACTCCAAGTTTTCTTTTTCCTTGATCCCTGAATTCCTCCTGGCTACAGCTGCCAGCTTTTTCTCTGGCTGGGGCTCTGCATTTTCCCTACAACTCCACTGCACAGAGAGACCTGTCCTCAGTGCGGCTGTGATGCTGCAATCATTGCACTGGACAGTGTCCAGGGACACCAGCAAGGATGTGCTCCAGGCAAAAAAGGTTCTTTTTTTCTTAAAATACCAAATACAACAGAGGTTGCAGTGCACAGGAGTTGCAGGAACATTTGGCTGGGGAAGATGGGACTCTCCTCCTCGCAGGCATAACCTGACCATAACCCTCAGCCACTTCCCAGAACCACTCACCAGCAGGAGCTGCATTTGCTGTAGGACAAACTCAAAAGCATCTTTATATTCTAAACAAATAAGGTCATATAGCATTGGTTTAAACACTGGGAAATTGCAAACAGAGGCTTTGGTAACAGACGGGTTAAATTTAACCTGTAGATTCAATTACAATCCATTACACAGAACAAAATAAGTCAATGCAATGTTAATGCTGTAGTGGATTGTGCCGTGCATCCTGTGACAGACACGACAGCAGCAGCTGTTTCAGGAAAGTCCTGGACAAAAGCAGATGGCTACATCATAATGTGACATACTAGTACTATTGTTTCTCTTTCCTTTTTCTATTGCTACAGAGCATAATGTGGTTGGTCAAAAGCAAGAATTATTTTCTGCAAGAAAATTAAGATGGCAGAATTCTGAACTAATCCTTTGATGAGACAGTTTGAAATGAGATCCAACTTGATACCAAGAAGAAGAAAGGCACTTTATTTATGTACTCTTTCTGTAGGGTCCCCTTTATTTTGCCTGTTCTTCATCTCCTCTGTGAGGATTTCCTCATATTTCCTCACCACTTTCTAGGACAGAAAAGGTCCCAAGAACCCCCAAATGAAGAGGATTCATTTCCTTTGATATGGAAGGAGAATTTTTTTTGGTAAAAGTTCATCCGTTTTGAATTATGCAAACTCAAAGAAAACAGTTCACATCTCCTTGCAGCAAGAAAATCTTCCCCTCAAACCCCCATGATGCTAAGTTTACTTTCCTACAGTTTAATCTTTTGCTGTTATTGTATAATAGATTCAGCTTTTCTGCACTGGCAATCTATTTTTTTTCCTGTTAGATATTTCTGATATACTTTACCGGTGGCTTTTAGCCACTCAAGTCTCAAAATGTCTGGTTCCTGTCAGTCATAAACTTTAGATTTTTCTGAAATACAGAACTAACTTTTTCCTTACGTGAGTCCTTGATAAACTCCCCCCTACTTTCACACCAAGGCTTCAGAGAAGTATTTTCTCTGCCTTAGTAACCTTCTCCTTGCAGTCATGAGGGAGAGGGTTGTCCATGAAAGGGAGATCGTGCTGCAACCTTACAACCCACAGACGCAGAAACCTGACCCAAATGCAGGTGAGGGTCAGCACCCAGTGCTTGGCAGCCCAGCAAGACCATGGGGTGCACCATGGGCCACGATACACTGACAGACAACAGACACCTGGACCAAAACAGCCCTCACTGGCTTTACAGTCTCAATTTATGAGAAAATATATGCACAGTAGCACTTGCTTTTTATCACAAGCCTTCAGGAATCAGTAAAAAGAAAAATAAAGGCATGAACAGCCACAGCTTGATGTGTGCAGACAACGATAACTGGAAGGCTCATAAACCAGTGTGGTGACACAAACATGCTTGGAGCTCAGTGCCATGCTAGAAAAATAGCCACATAATTCTCCAAAGCAAAATAATTTGGCTTAACTCTGCAGTAATTAGCAATAAGCAATCTCCCAGGCTAGGCTTTGATCAGGGGCATGGTTTCACCTATCTGCTAGGACAATGCGTAAGATCTTCTCTTCCCTTTTTTCCCCACCAGTGAAGCTCTGCTGTCACAGACATACGGCTGAGACCCCAATCCTGCTACCACTCAGCTACATGTTAGTTATTTGTGTGATCATCATCACTGTGGGCAGTGGGAGAGAAGCACAGAATTTTCACAAGAAATATTTAATCACCATTAAGATAAAAAAGCAGGTGAATGTAGAGATGCTTTGGGCAGTGGGACACTTGGATCTCCCAGACCATGACAAAACCTCAATAACCAAAAAAGCAAGAGGTGAAGACCTAGGTTTGAAAACATTGCAAATGCCGTAAACACTTACAATTAAAGGCCCTCTGTTGTTTTCACGGTACTTGTTCTGGAAGAAGATATAAACCACGGTGGCAGCCAGTGAGTAGAGGAAGGCAAAGACCGCGATGGTGACGAAGAACTCTGCTGAAGAGGAGAAGTCCCCTATCAAGGCAAGCGTTTCCCGGCGCTTGCCTTCACAAGTGGGAGCCTCGAAATTCACTTGATGCAACCTGGAAAACATCCCAAAGAGCAGCAGGTGAAGTACAGAAAATGGAAACTGTTATCTGAATAAAGAGGAATACATTTGCTCTGTCTCATTCCTGATGTGCATTGATCCCTGTGAATAACTGGCAGCTGTGGGCTGTGCTCCTCAGAGCTGCTTGTACAAATGAGGTTACTTCCCTGTGAGTGCCAAGGTGCGACTGAGCACATGAACACATCTTTTAATCAATTCCAGAGAAAAGTTTATGTTCCAGTGGTTTGGTACAACCCTCCTCGTCCTCTCTGGGGTTTTGCCATGGCAACAACTGAAAAAGGATAACATGAGAAACACTTTGATTCTTGAATTCTTACAATCCAGGCAGCAGAAAACAGGTCTTATCCTTAAGCCCATGGGATACCCATGCTTGGACGTTCACAAATTCTTTGCATAAAACTGTCTAGTGCAGAACTACCTGTGGCTGTTACCCCATAGGGCTGCAAGCCACATAGTGCTTCTACATTAAAGGCTTTTAAAATCAAGCTGCAGCAGAAATACACAACTTGGATCAAAGAAAATGTTGACATGCCCTGGTTTAAGCAACCTAAGCCCTAACTTTATACTCACGCACTGTTTATCAGTGACTGAGCTAACAGATTTGTAGTTCTGTCTGGAAGCTCCTGTGAGACAGAACTTTTTTTCTGTAGTAATTTAAACTTCTGACTCAGAAAAAGAAAGAGGATACATGGCGGGGTCATTTTGGCAGGTCCTGTTGCATGGCCTAGATTCACATCAGTGGGGACATGGAGCCCAGTGAGGGATCATGTTGTTCTGCTCCACGCAGGGTGAGTGGAGAGGACGAAGCCAGCAGCAATTAAAGAACTGATGATCTGGTGCTGAGAAAGGATTAGGCCTTCTGGGAGACATTCCTCTGCTCAAGGGCAATTAATGTGTGCAACAGCAAGCCAATGGCAGCAGCAGCCATAATTATATTTGGCTAAATAAAAAGTTAATTCCCCAGAGGAGAACAAAGTACCCACAGCAGAAATCACACAAGACAGAGTGGAGGATTGGATGACTTTTTGCTTTTGCTGTCCAGACTAAATGTACCCAAACATGTAGGCAGGACCAGTGGCTGATGAATAACGCCAGTTATCTGCCTCAGAAATTTTATTCCCTGTCATTGTAGTAGTGATGGGATGAAAACAAAAACCAAGTCTTCCCAGACTGCAGAGATGAGCAGTGGCTGAATCGCCTTTCCTGCACGAAGCCAGCAAAGCCTGATGAAATCTGAATACATGAGAGAGATCCTAATGCTCATGATCGGTTTCCTGACTTCATTGTTTCCTGGCATCACCGCACACACGCTTCTCATCAGGGCTTATTGTTCTTTTCTACAATTGGGGGATAAAAGGAGAAATAAGATTTCCTAGTGCCTCTCATGCCAATTTTGCAGTCTGGAGAGAAAGTGATACTGTTTTAACCATCACGACAATGGAAGGATTTGAAATGCATGATTTGCATGGTCTAAAAAGGAAGCTTTCTCTGCTTTCCTCTGCACAGCTGCTTGGGTGCTGTATTGACACAGAATGAAACCGTGTTTCAAAGCACCTTGAAAACTGCGGAAGGCTCTGTGGGGCTGTGGATCAGTTAAGAAAGGTGGCCCATCCCTTCTTCCCCAGGGGAATGCAGTGCTGTGCAGCCAGAGGCTGTCCTCACAGTCCTCATTGGGGCTCAAGGCCAGGTTCAAGCCAGGTTTCACATCCCACCCAGCCCATGGAGTTGCAGTCTGGGGCGGGAAGGACACCAGCAATGTTGTGCAGAGTCAGAGGTGGACACGGCTGTCTGCTCTCGCCCACTAGCAGACCAAGGATCTCCTTGTCAGCCCAGACTGCAACTCAGCGCTCAAGGCTAGGAGGGTTTTCTTTGGCTAGTTGTTGTTGTTGGTCCAAATCTCCAAATTTCTGGTTCTTAAATAACTCATGACATTTGCTGTGTTTGAAGGGCCACACTCAGGTACCATGGCTGCTGTTTTAGGGCTCAGCTGCAGGATGTGGGATCTGTTTCTCCAGCTGAGTCCAGCAAAAGCCAGGCTTTGCTGCAGTGCAGGGAGCTCTACAGTTTTGTTACCATCTCCCTTCACATCACTTGCACAAGCACTGTGAAACTGGGCTGAGCAACATTAAATATAATCCAAGTGCTTTGGGGAAAAGAGAAAGAAGAATAAGGCAGTTCTGGATGCATTTTATTGTGTACAACATGTCTTTACAGTGGAGTTTTTTCCCCTCCCCAGGAGTTCTGAAATGCAGACTGGACAACACGGGGTGTTGCAAGTAGCAGCTTAAACTCCTGTGCATACCAAAGAGGAAATAACTTGAGGAATATTTCTATGAAGATTCAGACTGGGAGTTGCTGCCCACCCCTGCCCCTCTGACTGTCCACAGTCCAGTCTCATCATCAACAACCATGAGCCTTTACAAAATATTGTAAAGCAACTGAGACCATTTTCCTTTTCTATTCTCTGTTTTCCTGACTGCACCTTATTTCTGAATCATAAGCCAGAAAAAAATGTTCATATATTAACACCACACTTGTACCTTCCCAGCAGTGCTTTTGTGGCCAGGCCACTGTTAGGGATATGAGAGTACAGAAAACTTCTTCCATCAAGTTATTTTTATTCACTTGCTCTTTTTAGATTTCCTTGGCCTCTAAGAGGATGTGCAGTAATTGGTGCCTCTTGTGTACACCTCACCTCTGCCAAAACAACCGAGATCTCTGTTGTACAAAGGGCCCCAAAACAGACCATGATTCAGACCTGGGAAGAGGAGATGTGGCAGGGAAGAGAAGTGAGGGAGCCAAGCCCTGTAGTGGTTAGGGTGGATAATGACTTTACATGATACAGCTGAAAAGTTTCTTTAAGGCAGGGGAGGATCAGTGACAGAAAATTCAGTTTTACTAATTGAAACTTCTTTGATCTGGAATGGCATCTTCGAGAGAAAACTCTGATTTTTTTTCCACTGATGTTGCTGAGTCAGCCTTTCTGGGGGCAGGATGGTTTGATGATGACTCACAACACATCAATTGCCTCTGCCACCCACTTTTGATATAATTCTACCTGTTCTGTCTCTTACTTCCTCTTCTTACTCTTCTTTCATCTTCTCTTATCTCTCATTGTTTACACCCCACCTTTTCCTTCAAGTCATCCTTGGCCAGTGTCTTCCTTCTGCTGCTTTTCCCATTTCCAGCACCACCCCTCCATTCCACCTTTGACTCTCCATTTGCTAAACAAAATCAGGAGCCCCAAGAGTGACCCTTTGCAATTACACCCTCTGCACTTTGTTAACATTTGTTAGGCTGCATTAACAGGAGTGATTTTCACTGATTAATGGACAATGCAAATAAGGAACACAACAGTAATGAATTTACTTAATTAGGGAAACCTTTCCCCCTCTAAGTTCCTCCAGGGTTTTTTTTGCCTTGTACTGCCCTGAGTCTTGCTATTAATTCAGAAATAAAGCTCCTGACTTTGGAATGTGACCTTGCACCCCACACTCAGCAGAGCTGTACTAAGGTCATCCTTGCTGCCCATTGTTACTGGTAGCATCCCATTTGTTAACAGCAACTGCCATGGCCAAGCCATCCAGGCCCAAATTCCCTCAAATTGACTTCAATCTGAATCAAGTCCATCAAAGGCAGTCAAATTTCACTGATGAAGTCACAGTAATTAAGGGCTTCTGAGGTTTCTTCCACCACTTGGCAAACTTTCCATTGCCCTGCGAAATATGATGACAAGACAGCTGTATTGTCTAGCTTGACAAGATCAAAAGAGGGCAGGAATGTTTTACAGTGAAAAAGGGGATTTTTACATTGTTCCAAAATAGCAAAGAGCAGTTACATTTTCAGACGCTAATTACCCTTGCTCTGAAAACAATACATGAAGCCAGACACACTGAACAAAGCTACAGCTGTTACGTGTGCATGGGGGAGCAGAGGTTGCGCTCTCTCCACGTGAATGTGAAGCTGCCTTTTCTTCCTGAACTTCCTCAGTACAATATTCAAGCCACAGCTTTCTTTTAATCATAGCCCACCATTTTTTTGAGCAGCTTAGTTCCCCTGATGATCCTTGAGTGTGAAAGAGCCAACTGCCCCAAAGACCTGTCTCATTCCACCAGCAGACACAGAAGAGCCCAAGCAGAAGGGTGAGTGATCTAGTCTTGTCTGATTCACCCCCTTCAACAATGCACACAGGGCTTATACTTGAAGCCAACAAAACATGCAATTAACACAAGAATGTGCTCAAATGTTATTGATGAACCAGCACAGATTTCCTCTCCTGGGCTTTGATCAGTGTGTAGATTAATAAATAACAGGTAAAGTTCTGCTTCCAAAAATTCTCAATGGGGGTTAGCGTTTCTCCATTCTTTTACTAGAATCTAGTGAAAAACAGGCAAAAAAAAGCTCTCTGTTTTGGCAGGTTGTCCTATTTTCTGAAAATAGCATCTTGTAATCCACCCTCCAACCTGTCTACAACATGCTGGAACAAAATCTGCAACACCCACTCACATGCTTGCAAAAACCCAGAGATCCATTATCTTTTCATTAGGCTATATTTCCCCCCAACTTGTTTCTGGTAGTCAAACTGTCAATTGTCTTTACTGTCTGCAAATCCCTGAGAGAAATACATCACTAGAAATAAGTTATTGCAGTAGTGCTTGTGGAGGGGTTTTTTGGGAAATGTTTATGTTGTCTGATAATCTCCAAAATGAGGGGAAAATGAAATTTCAAAATACAGTAGTGGAATGCTGACATGCACAGAGCCCCTCAGCAAGTCAAACTGCTCTGTTGAGGCACAAAAACATGACAAGGGTTTACATCTTCCTTTCTCTCGGATACAGAGTAAAGGCATTTCTTTTAGTTAGCCCTGAAAACACTGGAGTTCCCTCATTTCAGAGGACTATGCTAGTGTGCTTTGACACCGGTACCTCCAGCCAGCTCGTCCCTGGGCAAATGTACCTTTTGAGGTGCCAAATATGGAATTTTTGTAGGTTTAGTGGAAGAACACAAATAAATGGGAGCCTTTCCTCATACAACAGAGCTCATCATTCCTGTAAAACCTCTCTAGAGATATTACCTGCATTAAGAAAACCACTTTGAAAGTCATCTCTAATAGTCCGGTGAAAGTAGAAATCTGCCTGCAAATGAAAAGTTTTCTTTAATGAAACTGGGGTCCACTGATTCTTTCAACACTCTTCACAGCCTGTTCTCACTGCAAAGAATGCTTTCCCCAATGCTGGGCATTTCTGAATGCTTGGTGCTAAATCCTGGCTATCTGCAAGGCTGCTCACACAGCAAGGAACAGCCTTCCTTCCAGGCTTTGGGAGGATGGATGGAGAGAGCTCTGCAGCTTTCCCCTCCTCCTCCTCCCCCCCGATCTGCTCTCCAAGGACAAACTTCTGAGTGGGGGGACCCTGCAGCATCAAAACCATTATCCACCAATTCCCATAGGATCTGAATCTTTGCACCCAGGCATCCAGGAGCTGCTGAAGTTAGTCACAGGCAGACAGCCTGTTAATACCACATTTGAACACCTTGAAGCCATTAATGCTGAAGTTCTCTCCAGCCCTTCAAAGTCAAATAGCTGAGATGTTACTCAAGCCCTGGACAACTGTGGGGATGAGATGGGGTTTGCCCAGCAGCAGGACAGCAGCTACCACGGAGGTGACTGCTCCCTGGCCCTTTTGCACCTGTGCTATTCTGGTAAAATCAGATGTTTCTACCCTTTTGCTAACAATGACAAGACTGTTTCTCACCCCAAGCTGCTCTCCAACAGCTCTTTTTCCAAGATGAAGAAATTACCACTTACTCAAGTATTCCCATCCCTTACCTTTTCATTGCCCATCTGCCATGATGCACATACCAGTGGCGCCTGCATATACCACAGTCTTTCAAAACTGTGGGATGCTTATTCATCCTTCCTAACTATCCAAGAAGTTTTCCATACCTCACTCTATCAGCTGTCCCAAAAAACAACACCCTTCCAGATTTCCCAGCACCCAAAGGTGCCTTCAGTACCTTCCTGCCCTACAGAGCAGCAGCACATTCATTTCTACCACATACCTGCCCCTACAAAATTGGTTCATTTTTCTCTGGAGACAGAAAGCAAAATTGAAATTCGCCATCTGACTCCGCAATCCAAGTGTGGTCTTTTGTTTCTTTCCTTTCCAGAGGAAGAAAGAATAGAGCTGGCTGACCAAAGAGTATTTGAAAATATTTCACTTTGAACTTCTGTCCGCTCAATAAAACCTCTCCATTTATTACAAAAAAAAATTCCAAAGCTCACATCACTCTAGAATTATTCAACACTGCCAGTCATTTCACACAAACACATACATCATCTTGTAAACATTTATTCCTAGCTCCTGTCCTGGACATTCGAACATCCTAAAGATCTCCCCTTTGTTACAGCTGACTTTAGTGGCTTATACCCATCCAAATCCATGTCCAGAACAGCATGACAAAAAAAAAAACCCAGAAGGTGCTGCTGGGAAGCTAACTAGGAAAGCTGTAGCAACCTACACTCTTTTCTGGTTTATGTTCAGCCAAAATAATGGAAAATATTTCCCTCCTCATACTTCCAATTCCTCAGCTTGAGAGGTTCCCAGCCCTCACCAGGACATAGCTGTGCCGCAGATGTTTGGCCAGCACTATCTTCCTACAGTACTGGTTTATCAGGACAAGCTGCCAGGCACAGCTGCTGTCCCAGCACACCACACTGTGTGCTGCACTGGGACAGGGGCAATTCCCCCAGAGCAGGCAGCTCAGAGCAGGTTCACCACGATGCCTACCCAGAGCCGGGCACCACATGGGTCCCTCTGCTCCATCCCTCTCCCCCTCATTTCATTTCTCCTGTTAAGACAGTGAGTCTGAGACCCCCTGAGGTGTTCAGGCCTCCAGGAAGAGAAGCTACACAACCTTTTTGAGGACGAGGTCTGAAGACATTGGAACAGGGACAACACTGGTGGTGGGGAGAAGGCACCTGTGCCATAACCCCAGCTTGAGATCCTTCCTGCAGGACGCGCTCCCAGTGACTGCATGCACAAAGCCCTTGGGAAACAGCATGCACAACACTCCGAGGAGGAAGAAACATTCGGACTCATGCCAGCCATAGGAATGAGCCTCCCCAGACTGTGCACGTAGCAGGAATACAAACCCTACTACTCCATCGTAGCACCAAAAAGCCAACAAAAAAAGGCTCATTATAGAACACATGCCACTGGGAGTTCTCAGAAAGCTGAGTGGGTGATCCCAACCCCACTTCCAAGCCTACATCGAAGACCCAGATTTATCTCCCAGATAATTTCACAGCTTTTCTCAGGAACACATGCTTTTCCTTGTTGTACAAGCAGAGCACAGTGCTCAAAGACATGCTCCACCTGTCTTTACAACCCAAATACCTCTCCAGACTGGGCACTTACATTCTTTGTGGTACGGACTGGTAGCATTATGCTCTGATTTCCCTTCACTGAGCTATTTTCTTGGGACAAACTGCCTTCTAGTCTCTGGGAAGCTTTGCTACTATCTCTGAAGGAAGGTAATCCTTATTATCTTCAAAAAAAATCATCATGTTCATGGAACAAGGCAAATTATAGGACCTGGAAATGCCACTGGCATACGTTTGCATCACCACATAAATAACTATCCAACGTTACCTGGTCCCATCATGAGATCCTGGCTGAACCCATAGCTCTCATGTCCCTCCTGCTGCCCTCTCCTCTCGACAGACACAGGAAACAGCTTCCAAACTAAGAAGCTCCTGTCAGAGCCAAACAAAAGCTTCCATTTGGAGAAAGATCTACAGAAATCTAAACATCTACATATGAAACACAAGCAGTAGAAACCATAAAGAAAAGGCCTAAAAAAGTAGTTGAATATAATAAGACCATTTCTGAGAAGTGGATGTATCAAATCCCTGGACAGTATTTCTGCATGGAGCAATGTGGGACTGCTTATCACCTGTTCCTGCACCCCTACACATTCTGCAGCTGCTCACACCTCCTCCAGGTCACCTTCCCTTCCACCATCACATGGGCTATGAACTCCATGTAAAAGTATTCCAAATTCTTGGGCATCACCTGGTGTTCAGCCAGAACCACCTGAAAGCATAAATGCTTCACCCTGTGACAAGCAGTATTCACATACATTTTCATCCAGATCTATAAACCCTGAAAGCAGCAATTTCACCCCAAGACCGACTGAGATAAATACAAGAGCAATTACAGAAGATGCAGCAACATTTACTCCTTTGTGTTGTATTTCAACATTACTTTGTATTTAACTATAATTTTCTCAAGTATATTTTCGAAATTTACTTAAAGCAATGACATTAAGTTCTCTGCAGAGTTTTATGGCATCGCTCCAAGGAAACTCCCAGTCACAGTATGTACATTGGAATGATATGACAAATCCTTTTCTCAGGGAGCTGGTGGGCTCCAGCACAGGCTGAGCAGTGCACGGGGCAGGAGCCAAGGAGACCTCTGGGTCTGCGATGGACCTGCGGACAAACTGCCAGCACCTTTGCATCCTGAATAGACCAGGAAGTGTGAATCCAGAGAGCACAGGCACTGAGTGGGGCTGTGCTGCATGGGGTTGCACGCACATCCTCTCTGGAGTCTATTGAATGAAAAATATTGCATTAATCTCCTGGCAAATAACCTAATGTAGAATCCAGGTGTGAGAGGAGACCAAAGACATCCCATGTATCCCATTCCCTACAGTCCTGGGGAAACCTTCAGGGCCCCTGCACAGCAGATGCACATTTTGGAGCAGGGAAAAGGGGAAGGGCATGTGTTTGACTGCCCCCCAGATGGGTCACCACGTGCCATCCAGGGTATGGGATCAAATGCCAAACAAAGCAAAGCCGAAGGGTGGCTGCTTTGGTTGCTTCTGTACTGACAGCAAGAAAATCTGCAAAAATAAATCTGCAAGGGAAGTTGCCTAAAGTCTGACTTTTAGGAAAAGCCTTTGTGGCAGGCACAGATAAAACACCATCACTGCACAATACCACAGAGACTATTCATGAATATGTATTAAAAATTAAAAATGTGAAAAAGCTGCATATATTAACAAATCCAAAAGTGACTTCCACTTTAAGAACAAATTTGGCTTAAAGAATTAATGAAGAATTTTTCTGGCACTAGAAGAGTGTTAAGCATAAAATATAGCCTCTGTGAAGAAAAATCAGCCAGTCTGGATCAACTGGACCATCCAAATTCATCAAAAATCCAATTTTTGAGTGCCAAAAGAAAAGCTCTACAATTTAATAAAGTTTTAAGAAAGTGTTCTCCCTTATCTACAGCAGACACCATTTCCAGAAAGTTGCTACCACTTTCCTTCCCCCTCCAGCTGCCATGAGCTCTGTGTTCCTGCAATGTTTGTACATGGACAAGAAGACAAGAACTGACCAGTCTGAAGATTTGCAAAGCAAGACAAGCCTCCTCTATGGCCCCAGTTCAGCATTCAAGAATGGGTTTGTTTCAGGTTTTAAGGGATTTAAAACTACAAAGTAGAAGCAGGAGAACACTGATGATAGCAGCAACTGAGATGACCTCAACATCTGAATAAGCCATCTTGTCTGCAGAGCTGCTGCCCCATCACAAAAATACTGCCTGGACCCATCAGCTTGTCCTTGGTTGTGCAGTTAACTGGAGACTTCATGGTTTTACAAATCCTCCTCCTCTGACCTCCTCAAGCACCAAATCCTTGTGCACAGCCCAACACACCAGCGGCAGGAACGAGCAGAGACTTTGCCAGCCTTGGGCTGCAGCTTCTTGGCTGTTCACAAAATAGTTTGACCCAGAAGCCAAGCCATCCAGACCAGACACGAAATTGTGGGGGTGGTGGGTGGTCTCTTGCTTCAACAACACAGTTGTGCTGAGGACCACATGCACAGGTCAGCCTCAAAGAGAAGCTGAATATGTGGTTTTATCAGATTTCTGGTGGTTTTCTGTAAACCTCATGCAAGAACAAAGGGTGACTGGAAGCATCACTGGTCCCTCACTTGTGAGAAAAGGGCATTTGCCTTTATCCACAGTTCCAAAAGTGCAAACTGGCAGTAACGACCATTCTTTGGTCAAGTTGCCAATCTTGAAGATTTCTACAAAGTGGGTTTTGGAGATTGTAATTGGGTCAGAAGGAAGCCCTCAAAACTAGAAAAGTCACAAAATCATCCTTATTCTCATCTGTTTTAATGAAACCAGCAATAATTCCATCAAACTCTGACAACAGGAATTACACTGTACATTGTACTCATGGACAGCTGTTACTGCAGACCACAGCTGTCCAAGTGGAAAAGTCCATTTTCTCCCATTCTACTGTTCTCTCTGTCTAAAGACAGTATCCCCAGTGTGGTCCTTGAAGACTTATGGACATTGAAGAACACTGATTTTCAGTTTTTAATTACTTCAGTAGTCTGTAGCCATGCACAAGCAAGCAAAAATCACATCAGGGCTCTGAACTATGGGATTCACTCTCTAATCACTACAAAAATGTGAAATACTCTTTCCTATTAGAAACTATGTTGATTCAAAGCCGAAAAGAAAAGTACTTATTCTGCAGGCCTGGATCACCTTTTCCTCAGCCCACAAGACAATCTAAAAGCAAACAGCTCTAACTAAACCAACAGCTCATTGATCAGTGCTCAGTTTGGCTTTGCAAGCTTCATGTTCAGGTTGCTTCCAGACTTGCTTCAGTACAGAGACTTGATCAAGGTCTCTGACGCTTTCACTGCCAGGGAAGTGCTGGGGCCATACTTTAAATAGCTCACAAAGTTCTTGCATTCACATCGCAATAGCATAAAATCTTTTAAATGGCTTTCCATCGGGGGAAAAAAAAAAGATTTTGAAAAATTGAGCTGCAATTTTCTGGATAGCCCTATAAACTATCAGAATGTAAAAATCACAACTGAGGAAAAAAGCTCTGTTTCCTAGTTAAAGACATATCTTAATGCTTCAGTCTGCATCATTAAGTCACATTAAATACGAAGATACTTTGTGAAGGTGTCACAATCAGAGACATTTGTAACCTGAAGGATTTCCTGAATTTTACTCAGCAGGATGCAAGCAGAGCTTCCTCATTCACACAATTTCCAGTTTCCACTAATAGCAGTTAAAACGTAGAAGTCCTGGTTAGGCAAATTATTAAGAGGTCAAAATTAGGTATAAAGCACTGCTGAGATCAGGGTTTGAAACAGTTGTGGAAGATAATTAAAGCCATGACTGAGCCCTCAGCGCCCATCCTGCGGAGCCAGTTTACGTAACAGGGATATTGGTGAAAATCTCCAACTTTGCTGATGTATTACTGAACATTTTTCCTCATCAGTTCAGCTGTTAACCCCAGATCTGTAGTGCTAGATGAGGTGGTCAGAGTTTGGCAAGAAAAGGGACTAAACTAATGCAGCTTTCACAGAACAGCCTATTGCAGATCCAAAAGGGACTACTGTGACACAGCTTGTGGTCTTCTGAACTCTACCCAATTGTCCCTGCAACTCCTGCTTGTACAAAAGCAGCTTCTCAAAAGCACCAAGTTTTGTTCTAAGAAGTTTCAGGGTGGAGATTTCTCCCTTCATTAAGCTGGAATGGGTCACGCAAAGTTTAACCTCTCACCTTCCCAGGAGCTCTGCCAAATCTGCCTGGGAACTGGGGCATCTACATTTTGGCACAGGGCACACCTGAAGCCAATGCACAACTCCTGCTGGCTTGCTTTTGCTCTTGTCTATTCACAGGAGGTTTATGAGGCCACAGTTTGGTTTTGCAGAAGGGGCATCTTCTGTAAGATGAAGACATCCAAAATAAAACACAAACCTTAAGGAGTTTTAGCTGACTCAGTGACTTTGTTCCTTCCTATCTCCAACCTCCCAAGAAGTCTGGGAGGAAAGCCTGCCATAGTTGCCTGAAAGTCAGCACTGCAGGCAACTACTTAGTTGAAAGAGTTTCTATTTATCAGCAGCTCTCAGTCTTCCAGCCATCACAGACATTTATAATCTTTCAGCCAGAATGTTTTTCACTGAATTCTGAAGCAAGATTTACTACAAATGGATGACAAAAAATAGAAGGATAGTACAGACTGGCACAGAAATGTGTTAACAGTAGCAGAGGCCTTTTCCAAAGAAAGATAGATGCAAAGCTCAAAAAGTTTGATGCTTAATCCTTAATTATCATTTGTAGCTTCTAAGTAGGCAATTTAGATCTGGCTGTCATATTTCAAATGGAAGACTAGACTACCCATCACATGCAGATGAGGTGAACACTTTCAAGGGTGCTCAATGGGAATGTCTTTATTCAAATGAGATGCTTAAAATGAATGAAAAGCTCCCATAAAACACAATTTCCTCTTCCTTCAGAAGGAAGAATCACTTGAAGAGACAGCTTTACTAGCACACTGAAAAGATACTAATAGGTGATTTAGAATAAAATGGAAAACATTTGTTTTGCTCACTGCTGTGATACAAAGATGTGCAAAGATGTATTTTCATCAGGCTTTCACATTAGCACCACCAGGAAATCCTATTCTGTCCTTCTAGTAACTGTGGCTCAGTGCTCCTAACATCTCTGCATACACTTCACCTAACCCCTGGCTTAGCTGAGACTGTTTAAAATTCAACAATGTCATCCTCCAGGCCAGTATTTTCCAAGTAGTTTTCAGGATGAATGCCCCAAGAAAAGACAAGAGATACTCCACATGAATTCCCCTGCAGCATTTAACTTGCAGATATACTGTGTATGTAGGCTTGGGTTAAAGCACATCCAAAAGCTACAGGCAAAGAGATTTTAGTCCAGCGTCTGCCTCAAGACTTAATAGGCAGCACATTTAGGGGCTTGTATTGAGATGGTTCTCCCTTCCCATTGCCCTGCAGACCCATCCAGCAAAACACCTCTGCTCATGGGACTCCCACAAGCCATAGACCCCATCAGCATCACCCACAGCCAGGGTATGGCACAGCATTCCTCCCTTGGCCAGGACAGGACATAAACACAAAGCAGGAGGTGATGGCATCAGCAGAGAGTACCTCTCCCATCACATCATCACAAGAGCACTTCTGAGATGCAAAGGTTCATTCAAATCAGCAGTTGAAGAAGCCCAAATGTTTCAGTGCAGCTCTGCCAGTTGCAAGTAAAACATCAAGTTTGTGAAATGAATAACTATGTAGCAAAAAAATCTTCAGTACAGACTCAGTAAGTTAAGCAAACAAAAATACTTGCTTTTAGGAGGACTGATGAAAAAGCATCTTAAAATAGTGAATACCAGTAACAAATACATACACAGTTGGTGTACTATTCAATCACTTACTATCAAAGTAAACCCAAGGAAAAACAAGGTACATGATAAAAATGTTGCTGGGATCAGAGAAAATAATAAACAAATAGGACCTTCACTAGGACTCTTATTACAGACAAAAAATACTGCTTCAGGGCACTTGAATAAGTGACAAATCCAATCTGAAAGGGTGATGGACTGTGAGAGTAACAAATAACCCCAAGATGCTGACTTTTTTTTACCACCCCTCAAAGAATAATTGCTTGGGTGAGGGTCAAGTTGATGAACATCCTAATGTGTGCCAAATTTGCAACAGACTCTGTATCAAGCACAGATCCTAATGCTAGGGAAAAACTGCTGCTGCAGGGCCAGAGAAATTGATTCTATATCTGAATTTGTAAAACTTTCAAAATGCATGTACAGGTATTCAGAAGAATGGCTGATTTGTGCTTTAAAACATAAGGAAGGAAAGAAATGCTTTGTGATAAAACTAGAATCAAGCAGAAATGAGAAAAAAGCTCAAGTGAATATCTGAAACATCCTTATAAATATCAGCTTAGGCATGGAAGAGTCTGGCAGGATCTGTAGAAGAGTGTGGCAGATCTCCAGGAGACAGTGTTGGAGGATATTAGGGTTTAGACTTCAGGTTAATTTCCACATTACAGAGTGACTACAGGGTCATGGGCATGGGTTGCAGGAAGCTTAAATGAATTGGTGTAATTGTGGATGGAAAAGCATCCATCTCATCTCCTATTCCAGGAGAGATGGTGGAGCCAGATTTGGGGTCAATTACCTCAGTATTGGGGGGACTCTTCTGTGGTTATTGCACCCCAGTAGCACGAGCCCAGAGCAGAAGCTCTAGCACAGAGCATCCCTCAGATGGGAATGGTTCAGCCTTCCCTCGCTCCTGACACAACAACCCTGCACAGGCATCACTGCATCAGCTTTTCTCCAAAGGGATCCTGTCTCCCAGCCGTGCAAAAGCACCACTGCACCAGATTACTCTGGTGGTCTCTAGTGATAAGTGGGCTTTTGAGCTTTTCCTCACTTCCCCTTTTTCAAAGGGCAAATTAATCCAGGTCCAGAACTAAACTAAGAAAGTGATTCCAGCAGAAATGAGAAGCAGCCACCTTGTGAAAAAGGTTTCTTTGGGTTTTCCTTTTGGTGCTCCACAATTTCCTGCTGCCAGAGTTAAAACACCAGTAAGACAACACAGGAGCCAAGCACGACTTCCATATAGCCATAACTTTAAAAAAAAAAAACCAAGAAAGAATTAATATTAGTTTAAAGGTACGTTTCAAAACTCCCTGTCTAATGGTACTAATTATTTCTCTTTGACTCGTTTTTATTTCTTGCTGGAGACTTTTGCAGTTTGTAGGTTGGGGCTGAGAAAAATCTCAATAAGCAGGTGTGGAGATGCTCCTTTGCTTTGGGAGCATCTGGAACAACCTGCTGTGGAGTGCAGTGCTGCTTCAGTGCCTTCAAGACTGGCCTGGGGCTACATGAATCACTGGTTTGAAGTTGCAGTGGCATCTGGTATGTTAGTCACACATCTGCACACCCCACCAGCACTGGTTTTGCCCTCCTGCATCCTCCTTTTCTTTAGCTCAGTTGAGTGGCCGCAGAACCATGTGGTCACAAGTGCAATACCCATCCTTTCAGTCTGGAAAACTTCCTCCCCATTCTGATCTTGCTTTAATGGGAACGTTTTCAGGCTCCTTTAATCTCATTTCCAAAACATCCAAGCCTTCTTGCTTTGCCAAGCTGTCCTGTTCAGCCTTATCACTTTGTTTATCAGATTGTCATCTACTGGCCAAGGTCTAGCAGTTCATCTTTTGGGAGAAGAAAATAAAGCCTCAAATTCACAGCAACAGAAATGAAAGCAGCTCATAGCACGACTTTCTTCGTTTCAAGTCATGCTGGAAGGTGCAGCTCATAAAAAGCAGTGCTCAGGTATTTTGACTGCTTCAGTGTCACTGCTGACAGCCCCAACAGCAGCGGGATGTGTCAGATGCTCAGCAGCTTCTCTCCTTCCACCTACACCTTCCCCAGGTGACAGCCAATAATCAGGACTGTGAAGGCATTTGAAAGGAAAATGCCATGTGAAGATGGACCTGAATGCAAGACCGCTGGTGGGAAATTCATCCTACCTACACAATGCCTACAAGCCCATGCAGGGAGATTAGCCTCAGCCTCAGAAGCACAGTCTTGATTAGAGAGCCTGAACTTTTCTGAACTGCTTTTTCCAAGTGTGTTCACTGCTCTGAGATGTTACCTTTCCCAACTAATCTCACTTCTGTTTTTAGAGCATCCCATCTCCATTCTGTGGAAGGAGCACTGGAGAAAAGCAAAAAGAGAAACACATGAGAAAGTCACAGGAATATTTTGATAAAACACTGAGATGACACCAAGTTCCACAGGTAGCACTGGGCCAGATTTTCCAGGCACACATCTGCTGCCTCATGTAATCTGCACGTCTCTGGACACTTTTTGCATGTGCCTCAGGTTTGCAAACAAAATCCCAAATTGCACAAAATCTGAGTATATTCATGCTTCTCCTAAAACAGCAGCTGGCTGTCATCTCCCTTCTCACCCACACATTTCAGGTATATTTATACCACGCAGCCAACCACTCCACTGTACATGCCATACATCCCATCTGTGCATGCTGAGTTCAAGGGCCATCTACAGCCTCGGCCGGATCCCTCCTCCAAATAAACCCTATTTTGCATTATCTCTGCAACATGCTGGAATGTTACAATTAACCATCAATTACTTCCAGTTTTCTAATAAGTAAAACTGTGGGAAATTGCAGATCCAGCCACTTCCTTCTAGAAACAATGGTTGATGTGCCTGGTGAAACACCAGGAGACACTTTATAGCTACTTCTCTCTGTTTTATTAACTTTTAAAATAAAATACTATTTTATAATCATGCAAACTAAAAGCACTTCACTACAGGGTGTATTTGTCATGAATGTTGGAGAAATGACCTATTTGAAGTGAGTCACATTACAAACTCACATAACTCAATTTTCAGGATCTCTCCTGTGCATCCTAAGCAGAAATGAAAGAAAATGTAGACATGTTCAAGACAAAAAATAAACACTTGTAATACCAGGAAACATGACTTTTTGGAGTAATAAATGTATGTCAAGCAAGAACAACATTTCAAGGAATCAAATTCAGTTCCCATTGCTTGGAATTTGCTGTATCTCAGAACATGTTAGAGAAATAGATGCTTTCAAGCCTGGTCTGTGCATAGCAATCTTAAGAAAAACAGCATGTGATTTCCCAAGGAAGAAAAATAATTTTAGAGTCATAGTGTACTAGACTTGAGACTGAATTATGCATTCTTTTCTTAATCATCTCAATTCCTTGAAGAAATCACTTATACAAAAGTGAATGGTTTCTGCACTGCAGTGGACTTGACATATCTAGAAAAATAAGACTGTAGATGCTCTTTTGAAGCCCGATCTTAAATGGCATGAACATTTTGTATATCTATCTATCTATCTGCATTACAGTTTTCAGATGTACTTAAAAAACATTAAAAAGCTATAAAAACTGTTTGCCTAAATCACTAGGTTTAAAGCATTCAGACACCAAGAGATACAAACAGGCAATTAGTAAAATTTTCAAAAAGCATTTCAAAATTATGGTTCAAACTCATTTTGGTTTTTTTGCTTCCCCCTCCCTTGGAGTAGCTATTTCAGATCCTTGCTACTGCAACGGATGGGAAACCTCTCTCATTTCCAGCTTAGTTAATGGCTACACTATAGTTTTTTATCTTGGGATGATGTGTTGTTTAATTTTTCCTTGCCTGCCATTTTCCACTCCCTGAGCTTTCCTAGCCTCCACAGGGCTCTGGAATCTCTCTTCTCCTCCACTGACCTCCCATTCCCAGCAGTTGCCATGGCCCTATCCACACCAGGTCTGGCCAAATTCATTCTTCCTGCACACCAGAGGAAAACTCTGGAGCCCCAGACTGGTGCTTAACTGAAATCTGCCATAAATGAAGGAAATCCCCGTGAAGCTGGCCAGTCCCAGTCCCCGAGTGCCGAACCGCCGCGAGCCAGCCAGGGTTACCTGAAGGGGTAGGCAAAGGCTATGTCAATGCTGAAGTCACTCTCTGACTTGTTTGCACAGTCCACACTGAGGCGCAGCTCTCCAGAGTACCCACCGCATGTTGCAAATGCAAAGATTGCAAAAAGCTGTCAAAAACAAACAACATTTTTATTTTATTTCGTTTCAGCAACCACCACAAGCAGATCCATGCAGTAGCTCTTGCTGCAGCACCAGCCCCTTTGGGTCAAGTTATCTATCACTTCTTGCATTTAAAGCATTGCCATACATTATTCCTGCACCCTTGCCAAAAGCAAATGCAAAGAACCATGAAACATGAAGCTCTGTTGCCACACAGACAGACACATCACCATTTGTCCATGACAGGCATCTCAGCTCTTCCCTCCTGTCTTGAACTCCATTTGGGATTCACAACCCAGGCAGTTATTTAAATCACACCACTGACAGGTGAGATTGGACAAGAACAGAAGGATGAATATTGACTGAGCATAATGAGTCAGTCTTAACCCAAACAAAACACTGGCAGAAGTATTAAAAAGGTGCAACCAGAAGCAGCAGTAGCAGACCAAGACAGTTCACACGGCCACCATCCCATTATGTGGCAAAACACAGAACTGAGCCGCTCCTCTCCCAGGTCATGTATGACTTAGGAAAAAAAACCAGTATTTTTTTCATTACTTTTCCTAAATTACTACCATAATCCAAAGTGGACACAGAGGTGAAGGAAACTGACTGCAAAGCAGAAAGGAATTCCAGACTTAGGCTAAAATCAGGCAAACTGGAAAGGAACAAAGAGCTTGGGTGGTTCTGATGCAAACCCATATCACAATCTTCCAGGAGAAAAATAATGAAGGAGGAAGTATGCAGGGCAGAGACACATCAGCTTTTATATCAAGGGTTCAAAGAGAGGAATTGGAAGCAGGTATAGGTGTCTTAAAACATCACTGACTTAGGCTTCCTTGGAAGACCCTAAGCAGAAGTGGGGACAGTTTATTTATGCTGTTGTAATTAAAATTAAAGGACAGGTTAGATTTTGTTGATTGCAGCACTATAGCTCTGAAGTAATTCCATTAGATTTAACAGTTATTGTGAGATCTGCAGAGGGGCAGATATGAGAAATGGCAAGCAAATGCCCGATCCCAGCCACAATTAAATAAGCTCAAGGCAGCAACCCAGAGGAAACAAAAAGTGCACACATCTGGGAAAGAAACCATGTTTTTGGACACTGAAAAAATTATGCAGCAAGCAGATATAATGGCAAAATAATACACTGAAAATATAATAAACAGAAAAACTAGATCTTCTCTTGCTGCACAAGGCTTTGCAAAACATGCCATTAATCTTAGTTCTCCCAATTTGCAGCATAAGCAAAGCCCTGAGTTTCACTCAGCCTCCTTGGAGCTTTGCATGTGCACCTTTTCCCCAGAGAGTGACAGATTACAGGGGTGACACATGAGCACCGGGGCAGAGAGACCCTCCCTGGCTGCAGAGTGATGTGCTGAGCATGATGGAGCACAGGGGATAACAGGAGAATGATGCAAAGTTTCCACCCTGCTACTCACTTCCAATGTGATCAAGGCATATAATATATGGAGGATAGATTTGCAAAGGTATTTAGGTACCTAATGACAAGAAAAGTTAATAAAAACTTTGATTGAATCAATTCTTCTTGCTGAGCTCACTGCAACAGAGGAAAGCTGAACTTCACTATGAATTGACTTGTTAAATATGTGCCACAAAATAAATGTTTTCACTACAACTTAAATAGTGTTCCTTCGTCCTAAATGAGACATTTCTTCTGTACACACAAGAAGTTTCTGCCCTTACATGTAGCACAACACTGAAAATCAGCATTAATCACCTCAGGTTAATTTGTGAGGTGATGTCAGAAAACGACATATTAAGGAGAACAAGAGAGAAAGCTGATCTTCTTTCCGGCCTAATTAACAGAGTTGCAAATGCAAATGTTTTGCAGGTACATAGAGAGGCAAAAAGACTACAGTGATATAAAAAGAGGGAACTTGAAAGCCTGCGGTGTGAGACAGACCTGCCATAAAGGAAGAGCGATCACCTCTCAGCTACCACTCTCAGCAAGGGAACAAGCAGAGGAAAGAGGTGCAATTGAAATGCATCTCCTTTAATCATGCATTGGAAATCAGCATAATGGGTGTCATCACCCATTACGTTTTTTCATCATCATGTTTTTTCACCAAGGGCACAGAGCCGTGCCCAAAAACACCGCTCAGGCTATTCCTTCCCAGGAAGTATCTCCTCCAGAATTCCCAGTTTTTCCTCTCCCCTACTGAGAGCATCTCTGACAGCAGACTCAGGCACCTGGAGCCTTGGTCCTTCAGATAGTTCAGATCCAGCCTTTACTCACCTGTTAGCCCCACAGCTAGCTCTTAATCAGAAGCTTTTCAGCAAACCTCTCCAGGCACAACCACCAGCTCCCACCCTTACCCAGCATATGCTCTCCTCCAAGCACCAGGCAGCACCCACAAGGCAGATGGGAAAAGGAAAAGGACCATGCTGGAGATTTTGCTACCAAACTTCAGCAATGCCTCAGCCAACCCAAGCTTGGCTCCCTGCTGTAGCTGGATCAGATGCTGCTGATGGCTGGGATCACCCAGCTGCCAGTAATGCCCAGCCAGTCCCCACACAGCTGCATGCTGAGGACACGAAGCACCTTTTGGAAGCATATTTACAGTTTCCATCAAGGGAGTGCAGAGGGAGGGCTGTAAATCAATGCTATTTCCCTGGGGTATCTTGACCAAGCAGCCGCATAATTCTCCTTCTCCTCCTACCTCTGCATTTCCCCTTCCCTCCCCCCCGACGAGTTGTGCTGCTTTATGTTGTCAGAGGAGCGCCTGGTGCAATAAGCCAAGAATTACCCACTGGTTTTTTTGTGTTCACAGTAATTCTGTGGCCATTTCAGGAATACTGTAAACACCACTGTATTTTATTATAGCAGGATTTGTGTAAATGGCAGTTGTAAACCCCATAATGGCAGCTTTATGAGACAGATTCAGTAAAACCTCCATCTGTGAGATAATTTTATTGAACCTAGCTGCTCTGAAATCGAAAAGTTTATGGAGAAAAGCAGAATGTTTCCCTATGTTCCTATTTACTCTTTGCCTATAAATCCACGCTCAGCACTAGTCCTACCTGCAGTGTGCATGCATCCTGCTTCTCCCCTTGATAAATCTCCCCACGCGCAGTTACCTCTGGTTATCACATGGCTGCTGCCTCCCAAGGCTCAGGCCTGACAGCTAGTCCTGTGCCTGGCTTCCCTGGAGCAGGAGTGGGAGAAACATGGTGCCCTTGAGGCAACAAATCCTTGCTGCCCTGGCTATGTGCCAGGCTACTCCTGCCCATAGGTGTGGGAGCAGGGCAAACCTTGCTTTCTCATGTGCTCCCCATCCCTCCTGCAGCTGCAGCTATTGCCTTGCCATTGTGATACAGTGGGGAGGCTGGTGCCTTCACATGTGCCTGGACCCTTGCAGGGAAATGGAAAATGCCTGTCCCCAGCCTGGATCAGTGGTCCACATTCCATGTGGCATAACACACCAAGCATCCCACTAGTTCAGTGTGTGCTATGGAAGCAGTTGCCAACCCACCGGATGAGGCCACAGACCGAAGGGAGGGAGAGAAAGGAACATTACTTGTGCTCCTCAGCACAGACTGGAGCAATGCACATCTCACACGTCCAGTCTAGCCTAGCTGGAAGATCATCCTTCTTCCTCATGGTCTCAGACACAATGCTGACAAGGCAGTAAGTTTCTGTAGAGTGATTAACACCATTCCCAGATCCTGTTATGGTGATACTCACTCTTTGACCTCCAGCCTTGGCCCAGACTATTGGTAGATTTTTGTAACGAAGTATAAACCCACACTATAACTTAACCAACAGAAATTATATTTATTATGGTACTGTGCAACAATAAACCAGCCTTCCCTGTGAAATCAGGTAAGCATGTTTTAAAGACCAGTTGGCTCCTTAGCACTTTGAGAAAAAATAGCAATGTAATACCCAGCAGAGCACAACACTGCTTCTCACACCAGCGCAGGGCAGGGAAAGGTTCATCATATGATTTAAGAGATCACCTCTCTTCTTCTGATGCCAGGTTTCAATGCAATGGCAGTGAATCCTGTAATTCAGCATTCAGGTGCTGTCATTTACCCAGGCTCAAGGCTGGTTCCTTCGTTTCCCAATCCAGTGGCCAGGGGCTTGAGGTGTGTGATGCCCTGAGGGGGCCCAAGTCCCAGCTGTGAATTAAACAGTTGGCAGTGCCTCAGCATGTGACCCTGGACATCACTCATCCTGCCGTGGAAGGGAAAAATGGGATGATTTCCTATCACTTCTCCCTGTTTGGCTTTCCAACAATTCCCCTCAATGCCTGCTGAGCAACAGGCTCACTCTGCACACTGGGAGAAGGCAGAACAGTTCCCGACACGGCAAGTTAAAAGGCTTATGTGGCACATGTTACAGCTAAAACATCCCGGTAAGAAGACAAAATTGATGAAACTTCTATATAAACCACTTGCTTTTTCTGGGAGCATGTCTGCCCTGTGCAGCAGCCTGTGGCAACTTGCTGGCTGACAGGATGGAGCCATGCTGGGGATGCAGCCCAAAACTATCCTGCTGCAAAGGAGAGGATCCACTCTGAGGGCTCCTTGGTGAGTCCTCCAGGAAGGCAAGATCTTAAAAAGAAAGTGTTAGTCTTGCCTGGAGCTGTGGTGGCCAAAAACAGGCTGTGAGGGACGCAGCTAGCTATGTGGTTTGGTCTCCAATGCTTTCTCTTGGCATTGAGGAAGAAAAATGGGAATGAACCTGCTGGACACTTTCCCAAAGAGGTCCCCCCAGCCCCCTACTCCTGCCCTAACACTGGAAAGCCGAGGGGAACTCCTGACACTTTTAAAGAGCAACCTGAAATATTCAAAACGCCTACACTATTGTTAGTCATTTTGCATGTTCAGAGTGTTTTAAAAGGAGACCTATTTTTCTGGCATCATTTCTGGATCTGAGACCTCCCTTTCTCCATATCACCATAACAGAGAGACTGCAAAACCTTTGCCAAACGTTCAATTGCCTTACACTTCCTGCTGCTCGCTGTGGCCAACAGCATGCGTGGAGCAATAAGGGACCACGTTGCTCTGAGGGCTCTGGAGACATCACCCCACAGCCGGCATCGCTTACCCAGCAGAGTGTCTCGTTAAACTGAGGTTATTTATTTATAGGGCAGAACCAGTAATTGAACGTTATTATTAAGGCTGTAAAGGGGACGTTCGAAAGCACTAAATGACTGTACGGGAAACACTGACTGCAGAACTGATGGCCCAAAGTATGTCACCAGTGAAGAATTAGGAAGCATTCTCTCCCCTGGGTCTCTGCCTGTTTCTTTCTCAAAATCTGGCATTTTTCCTGAACAGATCTGAGCTGCAGACTTCCTGGAATCACTTCTCCTACATACAAGCCTTTGTACACTGGAGATTATTAGATTATTGACTTTCGGATTCCTAATTATATCAACTTGACTGGTTGATGAATTGGAGGTGGATGGCATCGCAGCTGATGCAGTGCTGGGGTGGGGGGGGGAGTGACAACTAGCTGGAGTAATTTTCCTTCAACAGCTATACAGGGAGAAAGCTGAAATATATTCTGCTCCTGCTGAGAAACAACCCATAAGGCCATAGTTCACTGATTGCTGGGATTTAGCGTCCCCACCTTATAAATAAACAGCAGCATTGCTAAGAAGGCTCCTGTGCCAGCCCAGCTCTGGTCTGTGTGGAGTGAAAACCCCAGGGATTTCAAGGGAGCAACTCGGAGTTTGGGCATGAAGAATCACATATGCCACTGTCATCTACCTGGAGGAGACCAATCTGCTCCACAACTTCCCTACAGGGTGGTTGGATCTTCATGAGGGCATCTGCAGCAGTAAACCTCTGTCTGGCATTTCAGAGCACCCAAAAAGGGCAGCCCTTGATGCCACCAGCTGGATGGAAAGACCTGACCCCAGAGCAGGCAGGAATCCCACAGCATCCTCTGTTTAAAGCACAGCACTTCATTTAATGCTTAGCATTTTTTTAAATGAGAAAAAAACCCAACTTGATTTGATTCTTAATGCAAAGATCTATGGAAATGAAATTGGGGTATTTTTAGTGAGTAAAGATCAATGTTATCATAATTTGGTTATATAATACTTTAATCCCAAGGAGACAATTTTCTTTTTCTTTGAAGAAAACCTTTATCTTTTTCATTCATCTTCCATTGATTATTCTAAAAATCCCATTTAGCTCCACCAAATAATGGTATGGTAGTCTTTTCTCACTATATTTTAATAGAATAAAGCCCAACTGTATATGAGAGGATTAGATAACCATTTGTTGGGGTAAAGAACACTGTTCCTCCAGATGGCCAGACAGAATCTGTGTAATGCCTTTCCTATTTATTAAGTTCAAAATGTAACGCAAGCTGTTTCATCCAGTATTTAATGGGTCAGCCAAAAAGTTGAAAGCGAATGCTAAGGTTGGCAGCATGCATGGAAGAGTTAACAGGCAGAAAATAGAGACACATTTATAGCATCTCTTCTTGGACTCAGTGAAAAGCTGTCAGAGTACAAAGGTACTTACACAAGCTGGCCAGAGCTACCAAGCTCTCCCAGCCCTTCTAACAATTAGTCAAAGGTTGGAGGTAAACATTTACAAGAACCTCATGTTTTTTTAAAATTCATTGTATAAATTGCTTTCAGCACATGGACATTGACACTTTGGTGACAAGTCTTCCATGAAACAAAAGACACTGATAGGTGCTGCAGACAACCTTAGGAGTACTTGGGGTAATTACTGGGTGTACACGGCTTCATTTGGGATGTATCACAGACATATCTACAGCCTGCAGCCCTTTTCCCCTCTGGCTGTAGAACAGCCTGGAAGTTATGGCTCTCCCTCTGAAGCCTCCAAAACTTCCCCTTTGTGCCCTCTTCATTTAAGGACATGAGTGCACAAGTTGGACAGACATGTTTAGATTTGTACATATAATCCCTAAATGACTCATGCTGTGACATATGTCACTGCAGCAGAGATGTGCTCCTTTTTGGGCCTGAGAGCTTTTCTAGTCCTAGAAAAAAAAAAACAACTTCCAGCAAAAAAACACAACAACCATAGTGGTCTCTACCAGGATCCACACTGTGACAGTGCCCAGAGTCCTGGAGAGCAGCCACTCCCAGGCTGTGTCCCTGTCCTCTTGTCTCATGAGCTACTTTGGCACCAACCACACGTGACCACTGTAGGCAAAACCATGGAAAGCCATGGTGATGAGGTACAAGAGAGCTTTTCTAATAGCTTAAGTCAATTCTCATTTTACTAACAGGTAATGTGCAACAACCCACCAAACACTCAGGTTAATGCATAAATGTAACTCTGTTTCTGCTCCCTCTAGAAAACAAGAGGTTTTGTGCACACTTTACAGCCTGATTATATGGGATTTATTGTGTAACAAGTGTAAACATTTAATTATAAAATAAAAAAGGTTGGACGGCTGCTCATTTCCTCTTTTGCTTGGTGGGTTTAAAAGCATCTGGGCTTAAAATGGCCTATAATGTAATATAAATGCATACAGAGCATGAGCCATGTTATTACTAAGTAGGATTTACTCCCTCTAATAATCACAGGGATTTACGTTATTGCTGAGTGACATGCACACATGGGAAGCAATCTGTGAAGGAAAAGTGTCCCTGAACTTAATGTCTTTAAATCCCTGATGGTCAATACAGGTGCAGGGGCTCAACTACAACCAAGACTACACCACACCCCCTCCACTGCAGCACTGGATGGCAGGGGACCACAAACCCAGCCTGCAAAAGAAATGTCGTACACAGTGTACACATCATCTGCCCTGGGCTGGGGCTGGGACTAGGCACCTCTCTCAGCCAGGGAGTCCAGCCCCATTCCCAGCTCTCCCAGCATCACCACCCGGCACCACTGTCCTTTGGCAACACTCTCTGATGGCTCCTGGAACTGCTTCCTCACCTAATTTGTGTCTTTGTTCTTTCCATTAGCTTCAGCTCCTTTCCCAGCACCAGGTCCATAGACCTGGGCTCCTGAGGAGAATTTTCCTGCTCTGGTGACAGATGCACACAGTGGAACTGAGAGGCTGGAGCACTCCTGTGGCCAGAAAATGCTGACAGCTGGGTCCCTGCAGTGTGGCACAGCAAGGGGGCTGCAAACAAACTCTCCCTAGGTCAGCACTGATGGAAAATTATTATTACAGGAAAGGCTCTTGTCCTTCAATCATGCTGTATTATTTATGACCTAATGATTGCCCATTGACTAGCAGGGATTATACATTCCTGAAGATGTTTCTGGGTGAATGAATGGGCATTAACCTCATTATTATCACGTCCATGCTCATCAGAGGCCATTAGTAGCTTCCTCTCAGCTCCCTAGGCTCCAGTGTAACTATCTGGTGTCATCTGTTGCCTCTCCACCTGCTGTCCCATACGCCTGCACTGGCTCTGTCTCCAAATATGGGGCCCACTGCCTCATCTCAAACCAGTTTTGGATAGAAAAATCCACTGGAGTGGATTTTTGACTTTGACTTCAATACCCACCTCTGTGCAAAAGGCTGGAATAAGAATTTCCTCCTGGCTAAATATCAGCCTACATGGTAAAAATAATTTATTTTTTAATAATTAAGATGATGGGCTATAAACGAACATTTGCTTTGCTGAGCTCTGGGAATTCACAGGGAACATTCTGAGCAAGAAACATTTTTAAAATTAAAACCTCCCTCTCCTTTTCTTCCATTCCTCTCATACTCTGCCCCCAGAGATGGTATTGCTCCCCTTCCCACACTTAAATCATAAAAAGCAACACCTAAACAACATATTTATTAAATGCTAACAACATTGTCCTTATCTTACTAGCTCTGAAATACTTCATCTGGACTGATTAAGTTGTCCTGTTCCCCTACATCCTCCCCCTTCCTGTGCTGCTCCACACCTCTTGCCTGTCTCCTTTCTTTTCAACACCCCTACATTCACGTTCTCTGAAATCTGCACCCATACGTGCTTCCAAACAGAGAAAAAACTTTTCTAAAATCTCACCTGAATGTTCTCCATTTCCTTCATGGCTCAAAATACCTAATTCGGAGACAACCAGTCATCCTTCCCTTTCTCTCAGCTGCCAGCAGCTGCTGCAAATCTTCTGTGCCACTTCCCAATGTACTTCAAATCCTCCCAGACCCCGGAAAAAAACCAGGCACTTGTACAAAACCAATAATGCATCAGTATGTTTTTGGCTGTTGCAATCTTTACATCTGCACTGCTGGAGATGATTATCCAGCTTTTTTTTTTAATCTAGACTCTGGCCTGTGGAATAAAGCCAGGACCACCAAAATAAGGAAGCAGAGAAAACACAAGCAGAATGGAAAAAGCAATTGAACATGCTATAAACTCAGAATCAGGTGAAAGCTAATTATGGCCATGCTCACTGATAAGACGAGGACACAGCGAGGGAGACAGACTCATTAATTATTTGTGTTATGGTAGCACTTAGAAGCCCCAATCCTTTATCTGGGACTAGCTGTACTATACATGGCAAACACTTTGGGTAATGGTACACAGTTTTAAGGAAAATGTACAAATGCTCTCTTCCTTTGCCTTCAGCAGTTTCTGGTTTGTTAATGCTTTTAAAGGAACCCGAGTCCACCATCAGTCTCATTCTGAGCAGCTCACACGATGGCCTCATGGGTCAAAGAACAAATAATTCAGCATGAGGGCAGCCTGCACTCAGGGCTGAATTGGGCAAACCCCAGGAAACCACCCAAAGTGGGCATGACCTGCATCCATCGCCATCCACATCCCCTGGTACGGGGGACAGAACACTCACTGTTGCCAACAGAGACATTTCATCCTCACTGACTCTGTGCAACTTTGATTGCTTTTCTAATTAAGATACATTTTATGGTAATCTACCAAGCCCCTTAGACTAAATCACTCACTTTATCTGGTGTTAGTGCCCATATGTTTACAGCTTTACAGCCTCCTGCAGCATATTTGCTTTACCACGGCGCCGGGGAGTTTCGGTGACAGATGAGCTGCTGCACAGCCATTCAGGTGGCGCAGGGCTCTCACACCCATCCAGCCTGTGCACAGACAGATGGACAGCCAGCCTTAACACATGCCCAGCAGTTTGGAAAAGAGAGGAGAGAGAAGGTACAGCACTGCAGATACCCCATGCTGATCACCTGTCTCTTCCTCTATGTCTACAGACAGGCTTAGCACATCTTTCTCATTTTCTTTTCTTTCCTTGCCTTTTTTTTTTTTCCTCCAAAATAAGAGGTGGCACATGACAGGAGAGGACAGCTGAAGAGTTTCACAGTACTGTCACGTCTGTGGCCCCAGAGCTCATTTACCAAAGAGTTTCACTGCAGGTGCAAGTGCTCTTTGCAACTTTTTGGTCACATCTGCAAACTAAGAACAGGCAGAGCCAGACCCTCCATCTGCACTGGACACTGAAGTAAATAAAGGCTGAGCAAGCTCCACGGTTCTACAGGGGGGTGTGTCCCCAGCCCCAACCTCACCTGCAGCCCAGACACACCCATGGGCCCTTCCAGCTTCTTCAGGGCTGGCACAGTGCCACCACATGCACAGCAAGGAGCTACATGTCCCCCTGGGCTCTCCAGCAACCCTGCCTCCTGTGTGCGGACACATGGCTGCAATGTTGGCAGGCAGCAGCTTCACCTCTTCATCCCACATTAGGCTGCCCACGCTGGCTCTGGCTGAAGGAGCAGGGATGCACTGAACAGGAACGTGGCCCTTTCCTGTTCCCAATCCATGGCACTGCACCCAAATGCCTGCATCCTGCAGTGGTACCTAAAGCTCAGGAGGGACTCGGAGACCCTGGTTCCGCTCAGACCAGCTAGGCTGAGTCTTCAGCCCATCACACACAAATGAGGAGAACTCACAAGGGTGTGATATGCTGATGTTTGAAACGACTTGTGCTCAGCTTGCTGAGGGAAAGAGAGCCCACAAGCAAAATCAGGAAAAACCAAACTCCACATTAGGTTGCCATCTACCATACTACATTCATGGAAAAATTCCCTGGAAAAAAATGGTCACATAATTCTACAGAAACTTCTAATCAAGAGTAACATGAAGAATAAATTACCAATTGCCATCAACAGCACTGACAGGCAGCTGCTACCCAATATCAATACAAATGCTTTTCCCCCCGTAGAGTTTCTACTGATGTGAACAGGATCAACAGAGGTGAGGAAAGTACTCATTAAGTCTTCAAAAGACTCGGCTAAAAAGAGAGTATTGGACATTCAGGAGCCAGATATTTAAGAAACCAATTTTTTAAAGAGTTTATGGAATTTCTCTAAGACTTGTTTGAGCTGCCAGAGGAGCAGCCAGGAAGACAGGTCTCCAAGGAAATGAAGCTCCTGAGATCCAAATACCCCTAAAATAATGTTTCAAATCCCTTTCAAACCCTGATGCACCTGCTAGCAGGGAACAGTGACGCCTCCATCCCACCAGCACCAATCTCACATTTTCAGTCTCAAGGCTTGCAAAGCACCATGCTCTGAACCTGTCCCTGCAGTTGCACCAAGCCCTGGTTTGCATATCAGCTTGAAGTCATCTTGCAGAGTGGGTATCATGCTCCTGGGGAGGTGATGGAGGCTGTTCCAAGGTCTGAGAGCTGAGTGGTGGTTGGTGGTACCGGGCTGGGGAGCAGCTGCCCCCAGGCCTGCTATCACTGAGTAGCTGGAGATGAAGGATCACGACACGTTGCAGCATGAGGATGGGCAAAAGGACAGAGACAAAACTCCATGAACCCTAAAGACTTCTGTATGTATGACATGATGAGCAGGGCAAGCTCACCTGTCCCCCTGAGTTTGTGACAGCTGTACTTTGTAGAGATATAGGGCTGATGGGATCATTTCTGCTCAGCCAAAAGCTCCTCTGCCAAGAGAAAGTCCCGCAGCAATGGACTTAACCACATTTTCACTTTGTGCCTTAAGTCCCTTGGCTGCTGGCAACCTGCCCTCAGGCACAAGGATGAGCCTTGCCCCTGCCTGCAGGCAAATCAGCCATTTCAAGCCACTCTTCCTGCTTCAAAGCTATTAGGATGAGATCAACTGCCTTCCTTAATAAACCACAACCTGGCTTCAGGGCAGTCTGGCACCACTGCTATGATGAGTTATGTGGCACAGAAAAACCAGGCCTTTAGTTTTGCAGCATAGGAGCAGGAACTATGCTTTTCAGTTCATACTACCCAGCCCCCTTCCCTCTTGGGTCACCCAAACACGTTCTCTGACCATTGCCTGCTCACCTGGAGGACGCTGCATTGAGCCAGATACCAGGGCTCAGCAAAGTTAGAAATGCCCAATGGTGTCCTCAGGCAAGCAGCATTATGCTTAGAAAGTGTGTGAGATGTGCACTGCTCAGACATCCATACCTTCCACACCTGAGGAGCTAAAGAACTGTGAAAAAAGACAATCGTTGTTATGTACCTTGTTCTCTAACACGGTGGCAACATGGCACATTTCATATACCATGTTTTCTGTGCCAAGCACATGCATTCAAGCTATGCAGCTGCTCTAAATATATATGGTCCTTATGAAACAGTAATCACAAAACCACCAGAAAGCCTCTGAACTGAGTGCCTATTAACTCTATTTTCAGGAACAAAGCACCTGGGCTCGCCTGTGGGATGCTGTGCACCAGCATCAGCTTAGCCTAGCCAGGGCACAGACACAGCAGGGCCTGTGAGCCACTGCTGAGGGACACACCACCAAATATTCCCATCAGCTGCTCTTCAGGCAGATGAGAAGGCAAGTCAACTACTACCTTAAAAAAAAAAAAAGGGAGGGGGAACAATTTAAGCTGTCCAAAAGCAGCTTAAAATGACTAAGCAGTTATTGGCAATCTGAAATTTCTCTCAGATTTTAGAAGAGCTTAGCTTGGGCTTCCAGACACAACATCCTTACCTTCTCCTGCGGGTTTAATAAACTCAGTTACAGCCTTCTAATATCTTATTAAAGTATACTTCATATATCTACTAGTATACCCTGTATCTTGGGTATCATGAGAGTAGCAGACTATTCTAGGTTTAATTTGTTGATTTTCTGAGCAGATATATACCCAAACATGTTCTCATAGCAGCTCCAACTTGTGCTACAGCTGGAGTTCTTAAAGACTTCTGGAGCACCAAAGCTATTGACTCCCACAGATACAGTTCAAGTATGAGAGAATTAAAGTGTCAATAAATTAATCAATATAATGCTGCAAACTCAAGTATTAGGTAGTCTGAAAGTATTAAAGCTATACATCTTGTTTTCCTCAGCCTACTATTACAGTCCCTGACGTGCTGCCTGGAAAGCTCACCAGGAGCTGTGATGGGGAGAGAGAAATAACTGCACCTCACAGGTAACAAAGAGGTCTCCAAGTTAACCAAGAGGGCTGAGGAATGAGGCTGCTGAGCTGTAAAAGCAAAGGCAGGGAGCCGAAAGTCAAAGCAACAGTCTATTGTCCTGTATTAATGATGTTACACTCTGAAAAGTAAGCTATTTTCTTAATTAAAAGATTTTCTTTCTTTCATTAACACATTTTGATGAGGAACATGTTGCTGCCAAGCTGTCATACTTTAGATTGATCTAAGGTAATAGGCAGTCAAATTTCATACTCCAGCTTGATCAATATTAAATAGCTCTTGCTGATTTTTTTTTTATATCAAATATTTCTGCATTATTTTGGAGGCACCTTTGATTTAAAATGCCAAAAGGAACACGATAAATAAGAATTCCTTTTCCCTTTAATCATTATTGTCCATGTTTCTGCAGTAAAATGAAGTGCAAAACAAGTTTTCAAAGCAGGCATCGCTCTCTGCAAAGCAAAATACAAACTGAAAATATTTCAACGTATCTAAAAATCACAGAACAGTTTGGCTCAGCATGAGACTACAAAGAAACCAAGCCTAAACACAATTTTGAGGGCTTCACAATTCCTGAAAAACCCTACTTCTCCCCCAACCAGTACAGTTACACAAATAAATAGAGATGCATATAACTTACCGGAGCAAATATCACCATACACATTTACAAAAGGATTTATAATCCAACTTGCGTGCCCTGAAATAAAGCAAGGTTTGTCTCATACTAAAAATAAAGGCTCCCAAAACCTTCTCACAGGAAAGAGAGAGAGAGAGGGAGGAAGGGAGAGGGAGCAAGCAAGCACCAGCTCCTTGCCTCGCTTTTTATGAAGCAAATAAGGAGAGCAAGAAAATCAATGCTGAGAGAAAGTGAGATGATATACCAATCAGGCAGCAGCCTCAGCCTTGTTTGAAGAGGGATGGCAAAATGCTCATATTATTAGACACTGACTGCACACAGCCTGAGTGGAGAAACCCTTTCCCCTCGGCAAGAGGCTGATTGCTTTGTTTGGTGTAGGTACCACCAGGGTGGGCTGGGAGATGCAGCCCCTTCCCACCCACTGCTAATGCAGCATCGCTTTGGCCCTCATGTGTGCTCCATAGAAAAGAATCAGCTCACAATTTTGGGCTAAAGTTGAAAACACCTTGAAGATCCTCCGAAATGCTACCACTTACTGATTGTTGTTGGAGCAGTGCTTCTTCATTGTGGGGTTTGGGGGCTGTTTGGACTCTCTTAACACTTTGAGATGCGTTTCACTGCACCTCAGACAGCTGCCCTGCAGCTGCAGCAAGGAGCCCATCCAGAAAGGGGAAAAAAACCTCTCAAGTCTCCCACACTTCCATGTGTGCTGAGCTCACCCTGTGCTTGCACAGGACTAGACCTCCAAAGCATCCTCCTGGAATTTGAGCTTTTGTCTCTTTTTGTCTATCGGAGAAAACCAGGGGGAAACCCACGAGTTGCCTTGCACTAAGAGGGAAAATTTTTGTGCTATTAATCCACCCAAACAAAACCTTTGCTGTGCTGCATGTGTGTTGGGAGGAGGAAGATGTACCAGGAGATGAGCTCAGGCATCTGTTTGTGAGCGGGACACATCAGTGGCAGACAAACACCACTTCTTTGGGAAGGTACCACGTTTGCTCCCCCCGGCAGCTACATACAGACATAAACCCCACACCTTGTCACAGCAAACCTCCTCACAAGAGGGGTTTCAGGCCAGTCCCACATCTCTGCTCTGCATTCAGGACATCAGCACATTAAGAGCAGGAATGGATCCATGGATCGCTCTTGGCAAGGCGTCTGCTCTGCACTCACCCATGTCCCAGCACCACTTGGTGTAACCAAGACTCAACCATACTGTGCTGTTTACTGATAAATGCTGATCACTGTTTTACCCTCTTTTCTACACACAGCATCAAATATTTTCAAATACATGTGACATAAGGCAAATTTCCCTTTTATTAGGAGACAGGAGTTACATGCTGGTATATGGAAACACCTGTGGGGTGACAACAGTTCTCTGCACAGCAAAATTGCTTTTCCCCAGTGGCTTGGGATTTACGTTGGGCAATAAGTGTTGGAATTCACAGGGAAAATCCTGAAGACAAAAGCAAGGAAGCTGAATTCATCTGATAACACAGTTTATCTGTTGGGGGCTGGCACTTCTAGCACAATCCAGGCACAGAGGAGCATCTGACAGCCCTTTATGAGCATAGTAGTCCAGGCCCCTTTCCCACAAGCAGAAGCTGCACAGCCAGGCTGACAGATGTCACTGCTGTTGATGTGGCCCTGTGTTTCCAGCAGATACAGCCTGATGCTGGTGGATGCTGTAATGAGGAGATGCTGTGATGCTCAGAGAGTTCTTCAGGCTGCTCTGCTGTGTGGTGCATTTTAACATAGACAAAAACATTCACCAGCGACCTGCACACTGCCTGAGCCCCAGCCATGAAGACTGACCACCCCAGCAACTCTGGTCTGCAGAGCTGGGCAGCACTTGCCTCCCCCTGCACTGTGAGCAGCCCTTTGATGCCTTATAAATGCAGCAGCTGCACTCTGCAGTCACGTTCACACTCTACGTGGTCATAGGTGACCAAGGACCACACAGAACTTACCACCCCCTGCATCAGCACAAAGGGTGATGCTGGCTCTCCTGCAGCCCTGGGAGCTCTTCTCCAGCCTGTGGGTACACATTGGTGGAGGATGGCAGGAGGATGCTCAGCTTGCCTCTGCTTCCCAGCTGATGCATCTCACTGCTCCTGGCTTTCTTCACTGCATTCAGTTCTCCAGCTGGCACTCAAATGCGCTGTATCTCATGGTGACCAGCCTCTTGCTGCAAGGTGTGAGAGTAAGTGAAACGCCAGCACCTCTCATTTCATTTTCCAGTGAGAAAATTTATTTTCCCTTCCCACAGCTAACAACTGCTTACTCAAACTCAATAAAGTCTTCTGAGAGTTTTGAAAAACATACATTAAAAGAGTTTTGCTGAGCTGAGAGCCACCATGTCTCTAAAATATATGCCCACCCGGGCACCTGTGTGGGATGTAGGGATGCAGCTTTAGCCAGAGCACAATGGGTTGCAGTAGATGAGGATCTGTCCTGTCACATACCTCCTCCAAACCACACTGCAACACAGTCTCCACAGGATACAGAAACCAAACCCTGCTTTTTTTCCCTAACCAGTAACATACAATGAATGCTGTGGATCAGTTCTAACACTGCTGAAAGCGAGTGTGCCGGTGTTTGCTGACAAGGCAAAACACTTTTCAGGCTGCAGCAGACCCTGCAGCACTGCAGGCTGGTCCTTTCTCCAGCTTTACTAGATTCCTTTTCAAAAATTCATCTGAAATACTGGATGGGGCACTCAGCATCACCAAGCACAAGAAGAGCTGCTGCCAAACCAGCACTGCTATGCCATGTCTGTGTGCTGTATCAGAGTTTTTACTTCTGATTTTTGAGTTGGGAGTTTCAAAGCAAAATAAAAAACTTCCCAGGATTTAAGCCCCAAACTATTAGATACTACTGAAAAGCAGTACACATCCAACAGACTTGCATCAACTTTGTGCAAGGTTCATGGCCAGTGTTGCTGAAAGGGATGCAGTGACACCAGCAACAGGACAGGCAGCAGCCTGGGGAGCAACTTATCCCTGGATACAGCAGGACTCAGGGGAGGCAACTGCACAAGGACAGCTCAGAATTACAAAAGTTGGAAAAGACCTCTAAGATCACTGAGTCCAACTTAATGCAGCACTGCCAAGTCCACCACTAAACCACATCCCTAAGCAGCACATGCGCGTTGTTTGAACACTTACAGGGACAGAGATTCCACCACCTCTCTGGGCAGCCTATCCTAATGTTTGGCTACCCTTTCAGTGAAGAAACTTTTCCTAAAATCTGGCTCCCCACCACCCTTTGCTGTCTCTTCCCACCACCCCCAGCCCACCACAAGGTATCCAACACCCAGATAACAAAATCCCAAAGGATTACCCTTACCCTACCCTTAGACCTTCTCATTGCTCTGTTCCTTTATTCTTAACATGCTTGTTCATGTTACCCCAGAAGTTCTGTTCATGCCTGCTCCCGTGTGTGCATGAAGATTTACAGACACCTCTAAAATCACTGTGGAGATGGAGTTTCATCAGTCTAGTCATGGAGCACCTGAGCTGGAGCTTTTCCACATCAGGGTCCTCAGCTCTGCCCAAGGCTGGATTGCACCCTTGCCCTGGCCAGGTAAAGCCAGGAACAGGCAGCACCACCAAAGGCCCTTTGGGCCATGCTACTGCATCGGTGCCCACTCCACATTTGGAAAAGTTAATTAATAATATTAATTATTAAATTAACCATCGCACCTGTGTTGCAGCAAAAGCACCAATCAAGGCAGCAGTGATGTCCAAGCAGGCTGGAGCCTGGCAGAGGGGCTGGAGCACCAGCTGGGAGAGGATAATCAGCCTACCTGGAGCCACTGCTGTAAACAACCCACCAGCACAGGAAATATTAAGATAGGCTGCCTGTTTGCCAACAGAGATTTTCACATTTCCCTCTCAATCTTTATTTAAATTTGGGAGGACAGAAAATTAACGAAGTCTGAGATCTATAACTGGAAACCATTTGTTTTTCTTGTGGAAATGGAACGTTTCCTAATGAATCTCCCCTCCCCCTGTGCCACTCAGATCCGGATGCAAATATTGCTGCAATTTTATCAATCTGCAGCTTGTTTCACACAGTTTGCAATGCTAATGAGTAAACCAATTTTGACATATTATGTAAGCCAGTTTCTGCAACAGAGATTCTTGGCAGGCCAAATGTAAACACAGACACCCTCTTGCATCCAATTTAAATGAGCATGTTGCTGAAAGCACTAAGGGCTTGATTCTGTTGACTTATTCCTGATTTACTCCAGTGAAAAAAAAAAGGGGGGGGGGGAGAGAAAAAAAAATAACAAAAATACCCCTTCAATTCAATTACTAGTGCAGCAGCAATTTGCAAAATGGATCTAATTTTGTAACAAGGAAATGTGCTGGAATAAGCTAATGCAGGGTGGTGACTCGGGCACTGTGTGAGCATCAGCACAGCACACACCCAGAAGCACACATGCCATTCCAGATGGAGCTAAGGGGGGAGATGACAGCTCTCCTCTCCCTCATCCCCCCATCCCAAAATTAGGTCCAGGTAGTGGCCCATGCATTGGGCCAGCCCCAGAAGGTGACTCCTTCCAGCCTTTTGCTCTTCCACCAGAGCTTTGCAGAAGAACAATGACTATGGGGGCAGCAAACACAGCCCAAGAGCAGCACCAGCTGTTTTGAGCTGCCCCTGTCCCTCACACAGGGGTCAGTAGGAACCCAGAACATGAGGGAGTATTTGTTTCAGCACAGGCTAAAAGTTTGCTCTTCACCAGTGCATGTCGAGGTGTCAAGACTCCACACAGTGTTCACTACCTCGTCCACCTGGCTCAAACCTGGCAACAGGCCCCAACACAGAAACAGTCACCCACTGTGATTAATGGATTATATCCACTTTTTAAAGTCTAGCATCAGAAAAACATGCTGGAAGGTACCTGCTTTGGATGGCAGTCTGCAACAACCATCAGAACAACTTCCAGTGACACAGGGATGAGCTGAAAGTCACAGGCTCAGAGGTAGGGGTGGAAAAACAAAGAGAGGGTATATGTTTTTAAATGCCCCTGAAAAAAAAAAAGGCTCTACCAGAGAGATGAACAGGATTTTACTAAAGTGAGGAAGGGCCGAAATCAAATCTTTCATTTGCACTTTTCCCAGTACTGTCTGCAGCATTTGCATCTGCCAAAAGCACAGTGCATTTCTTCAACTAGTGGAACCAAATGGGGTAGAGGCAAACCTGGAGGTGGCCTTTGCCCTGCTATCAGCTCTGGGCACATCCACAGTGCTTTAAAACTGAAATATGAGTGTGAAGTTGAACTGTGATGCTCCTGCCATGACAGGTAAAAGAAATAAAATCAGAGACATGCTGTGCTGTGAGGCTGGGTGTGCTGCTGCAGAACGTATTTATTGCATGTCAGAGATCCCACCAGGCACCAGAGCTGCAAAACACCACCTCACATTAAATTCCCTGCACAACATCACAACCAGGATACAATTTATCATACCTGGATCTTTTATATTACAAGGTAAAGGAAAGCAAAAGGAAGAATACTTTTCATCTCCAAGCAAATATCCCATCCTGAGCTTTCAGTGGTGAAAGCAAACCTGAGAGTTCTTCCCTTTGTGCTGTGCAGCACTTTCAAGATATGATCATAAGCAACCAAAATGCCACACATCTGCTGGCTCATCAAGTTTCACCCTGCAAGTTTAACAACTGTGTATTTCTAAAGTAATTCACATTTTTATGCCATAAGAGAAAACTTACTGCTGTCTAGATACAGAGGAAAAAATAAAGGACAGTGCTTGAAAGGAGGGTAGCAGACAAGGAAGCATCACTTGGAATGTGAATAACAGGGACGTGAGATGCCTGTACATCCCCAGCACTGCAGGGCACAAATCCCATCACTGTAGGGCTGTGGAAGAGCAGCAAAGACTGGGAAGAGAAGATGCCCAGCAAATCTGAGGGATCTCACATGTTTTTGTCCAAGTCCAGCTCTCTGCCAGCCAACAAACACCCCCACTACTCACACTGTCATCCCAACATGGAGCCCAAGGTGGGAGTGAAGCCCAGAATCACATCGAAGCATGGACTCCCATCCCAGCAGGGAGATGAGTGCAGCAAGCAACCAGAGCAGACCGATGTGCCACAGCACCTCCCTCAATCCCTCCTGCTTATCTACACCTGGCACATTACAGTAACAGACAGGTAAATGGGGATTTAATTTCTAACATTTCATTCTTTACTGTAATTTTAAATTACTTAGAATAACTCCTTTGGTTAGAAGTCCAGCTGTTATTCAGAGTTAGTCAGTTTGAAAAGCCCTCACTGTCCATTCAAGCATCCCCTGGATTCTTCACGCTCAGAAGACTGTTACTGGCCATTCTCTCATTCCTAGTGCTTTCTGCATTTTTTTAACATTGTCCCATTTCTGCATGTCTTAAATACCAGATCCTAAAAACATATAAAAGAACAACCAGAAGGCCAAATGGATACCGACTGGATGATGAAAACAGCATGAAATAAAAGAGAATCAGATTATTTTCTGTTGTAATTGTTACAGCTATTTAACAGGAAGAATGGAAAAATCTAATTACTGTCAACTGTAAACTTTCAGCTACCCAGCCGGCAGCGTGCTGTTATTAAACTACTGTATAATTGCCTCTTTTACTCTGCTTCCCACAGAAGTTGTGTTATTTCACTCAGAGTTAAACTCATAATATTGGCTTCATAACTAATCCTGTCAATCGAAATCCCCGGGGGCTGGTGCAAGGATAAAAATAGCAAGGACTTGTTTCTTCCCTCAGCTTTCTTTCAAAGCCCATTTCTGCAGGTACTGAGGCTGCAGCTCAGCAGTGCCACAGACCTTGGCACCCACCGCTGGCATGTGAATGCTGCTCCTACAGCTCAAGTGAAGCACGGAGGGGAGGGACAGGTCCTTCCAGCAGGAGATTCAGTCCCTTGCACTGTGTCTATCCCAGGAAAAACCAGTCCTGCCCATCTCTTCCTCCTGACCCAGGCAGCTCAAGTAAGGTATTTGATGTTGCACAGTTGAACCCCCCCTCCAAGTCCAGCTGTGACTGCCTACCCTGGGACTTCCTGCCAGCACTGAGGTTGAGCCGACACTCACAAAGCCTGAGGATACATGAAAAGCAGGGGTTTGCTCCTTCCCCAAACACTGGGATGGAGTCTCACATACAAAACCCCACCAAGACACCCAGCTACCTGTTCAAGCACCAAAGATACCCACTGAGATGTCTGTTGGACTCAAGGATCTTAAAGGTCTTTTCCAAACTAAATGATTCTGTGCTTCTACAAGATGAGTACAATTTGTCTATGCACTTACAGGAAACTGCAAAAAGCACCAGATTTTCAACCATCCAAATTGTTAAGCTCTGTATGAACCCTTACTTGTTTTCTGTACATTGGATAGATGTCCCTCGCTAATTCATGGCATGGTCCTTCCCTGGAGATCGCACTGGGTTTGCTGTAGAAGACATAGGCAGGGTCTCTTGCCTCTCTCCTCCAGCATGTTCTTCCTTCCCTGTGGGATACTCCTCTTACCCAGGACACAGAGGGCCTAAACTCACTGTTCAGCTCAGGTTTGGGATGAGGGGATACGGCTGGAAGGGGTGAGGAAAGACAGATTTGACCTCACGCTCAGCCCTACAATCCACCGCTCTGGAGGCAACAACCCTGTGCTGGGGTTGCTCTCTGGTGGGCACACACAGAAACTGCTGAGAGCTGACAAGGAAAAGATGGGAAATAACACATTTCCCAAAGTGGTGTCCCAGAGGAAGGTGCCCATGCCAGGAGGGACCCAGTGCCAGGGCTCTGCATGCACCTGGACCAGCTCCAAAGTCATCTCCCTTGCCTGGAGGAGCCCCTCCCAGTGCTGGGACTGACACACACAGACAAGAGCACAGAGCACACCAGCACACTCACTGCACCACCTGGTCCATGTGGGAATCATGGGAGACTAGCTCATCTGAGGTGTTTTTTCTCCTGGAAGAACCACCACTCTGCCTACTACAGCCAGAGACAGGTGGTACAGCATCACAACCTTCACTCAGCCTGCTCCTGGAGCCATCCTTGGGATGGACAACAGCAGTGTCCATCAACCCAGGAGTGAGAGAAACAGAGAACTAGCTTAAAAAAAAATTGCTCACCCTTTCTACCACCCCACAGCAAGGATGGACCAGCCCCAGCACAATGCTCTTCAGCTGCACAGGAAACTACTGCTTCCCATGCAAGCCTGAGATACCCTGACCAGAAGTCCAGAGAGAGCACAGGGTTCAAAATCCCTTTGTGTGTGTTGTGAGAGTCCTCTGGGAAGACAGTTCTTCACTGAGCTGTGTTACTGTCCTCGCCCCAACACTAAACTTGCTTCACTGTTTAAGACAAGAAGACAGAAAAATCATTTTTGCCATCACTTGGGCTGCCAAGCAGCACCACAGTGCTCCCAGGCAAACCAGGAGAGCTCCCACCATGTCCAGCCTGGAGAGCCCTGGTGTTCCCAAGGGTTGGGGGACTGCCTTGGCTGACAGAGTTCTCAGCAGCCCTGAGATTTAAAATAAACATGGCCCAACACAGTGTTAGATTTCTCACCCACGGTGTTTGTGCAAATGAACCGTCAGACTGACAGACCTCCTTACTCAGAAAGCTGCAAAGACACAGCGAAACTGTGTTATGGCCAGTCACCCTAGTGGTGGCTCTGTCAATGAGCTGCCACCTCCCTGCCAGCAAGCAGAGCCCACAGCCTCAGCTGTGCCAGCCATAGCAAGGACAGAGGAGGGAAGCACCAACACATCACAGCTGAAGCAAACCCACCAGCATGACTGAAAACTACTCCAGTATCCAAGTACAGGAGGAGAGGAAGAGAGTAGAGGACAAACAAGGAAAACTGAGGCTGCCAGGCACAGGAGCAGCAAAATCTATTGTTCCTACAAGTGTTAGTGATGGCATAGCACACGGAGGAGCTCATAACGACAAAACAGATCTGGTGGCACGAGCCAGCCTGCCTCAATGGAGGTGACAGCATATGCCCCCTCCTTGGATGCTCAGCCAGGTCCTCAAGGAGAATATGGCAAAGCAATCACTCTCATAAACACAGGCCTTAATATCAAGATCAAGATATCTGATTCTTCAAAGATTCAAAACCAGCTCCCAATCTTCTTCCATCTCCTCTTGACTATACTGCTTGTGGTGCGTCCATTTAAAATTGTCAACTCTTCATCCTCAAAGAAGAGGAACAAGAGCCCCAGGCTGTCCCATGCTCCTCGTGAAGTGACACAGTGTTTTGATGAATTCCCATCAAGCAGCAGTAGATCCTTCAGGATGAATCTGGAAGAGGAGAGCACAGGCTGTGTAAGCAGTGGGTAAACCAATGCCAGCCCAGCTTTCCCATTTGCACAGTGGTCCAAGCATGCAAGAAAATGTGTGCACGGTCTCTGTATTCCCCAAGTTAAAGTACCATGGATAAAAGGAATATATATTTCAATTGACTCATTGGCCAGGGAAAAGTACATTACTACAGGGAAGTACATTACTACTTCCGTAAGTTCTAATTATCAGTGGATTTTAGATGCAAGAGCAAAGCATTCATCTTGCTACCCATTTTTCATTAAACATAGTTCAATCAAAGAAGCCATCAACTTTCCTAGGTGGAAGCAATTAAGGAAAGCAAGGGCTGTTGTGTTTGCAGTGCAGACAGGAGCCTTGCTTTGTCAAATCATATGCTCCCAGATGCATCCAACCCACCAAAAGTTTTCAGCCAGCTGTTATCCCAAGGCTTGTTCCCAGATGTGGGGCACCCTGCTGCTCAGGCAATCAACCCACCCACTGCTCCAGCTCTGTCAGATGTGCAAATCCTTCCCCCCTACACAACTGCATCTATTATGGGAACAAAACGCAGCTGCTTCTGAGAAGGGCACACCACATCACAGACCTGCCCATGTGCCAGGGTAGAGGAGATGTCTGTATGTGCCCATCTCATGCTGCAGGACACTTGCACTCAGCTCTGTAACGGATGGACTTCTAGTCACACTCAAAGAAGTAGATGGTCCCTTGTATCACGACCAGGGACCACTGAAGAAACTCCACATGGAGAACAAAGCTGAAGGAAAGCAAGGGCTGGGCCATGTGGTGAAAGGTTACACCTCTCCAACTGATGTCCCCAAAAGTGCAAGTGTAGGACACTGTGCTGGGGGCATCTTCAGTTCTGAGACATACTGACCACTGCATGTCATCAGGGTATCTTGTATTGTCCCGATGCTCAGAAAAATCAGTCACGCCCCTAACAGAAAGTAACACGGCCAATGCAAATACCAGGCAATGTCTTACCTGAATCACCATCAGCAAGGCTCTTCCAAACTTCGGCTCCAGGAAGGTCAGGGGGTGAGGTACTGTATTTCCCCTGTGAACGACGGCAAATGGTGCATTTTTTAAGTTTCACATTAGGCAGCCACACAAGTGCTTTAGGTCGACCTTCCCTGTGAATCACAGAAGACTGTCCTTGTCCAATCAGCAGAGGCTTTCTGTGCAAAGCAGCTCACTGGGCTTGGGCTTTTGCACATTTTCTGTGTGTAAGATTCAAGTATTTGTTATTATTTCTTGAAATGAGAACCCCCCAGGAGCAGCACTTGGTTTGCATGGAATACAAAATTCCCCCACACCAGTCATTTCCAGTAAAGTATTCCACAAAAGTCTGGGTGTTCAGTACATGCTTGTTAGCAATTTATGCAAATCTATTCTACAAATAATCTTAATAAATAATGCCAAGAGCGAATTCGAGCTGAGGCTGAGATTGCAGGTGTTAGTTAGGTTATCAGACACAGGCATGTTAATGCGTTCACATCTTAACTAGTGGGTATAAGTGAGAGGCTTGATCTACAACTGAAAAAAAACTGAAAGAAAAATTGAATATAGAGCACAACAGATATTGCTGAACAGATTCGCATGTGGGCACTTGATTTATCACAATACCTACATAAATATGTATGGAGCAACTGTTTCAGAGTAGCCCTATGCATGGACAACCCTGTAAAATTAATTTCTGATCTAAGTATTAAAATTGGCCCTTGGCAAGTAATATAAGTAATAGTCTCTTACAAAATCACTGTTTCCATTAATTTTACTGGCATCACCTTTATCTCTGTAAGAACGAGAGAGAAGCATCAAAAAGGCCTGAAAGTCAGCAAAATAACTTCAGAGTTATTTTCAAGAGGTCTGCTTGTCTCACAGTTAAGAAAATGCACCATGAGATGGAAAAACAGGTTTAGGTTCCGTCTCCGCCAGGGTCTAATTTTTCTCTGTAGAAAAGCAGGATGTATCTCTTGCAGCACGCAGAAAGCATTTTCTCTTACTTCAGTGAACAATCATTTTTTCTGAGCAGTTACATCAAACAACTTACATTTTTTTGCATCCTCCAGTAGCTTTGTCTTACTGCAATTGTCCTTGTTTAAAAAAAAACCCAAACCAGAAAAGGTACCCTCCCCCTTCCCTAAACCTATTAGAAACATCATTCACATTACCCTGTGGAAGTGAATTGAACTATTCCCAACAGCCACTCCAAAAATATATAATCACCATAATTACTGGTAGCATCTAATTAACATTCAGCTTCCCCTCTACAGCAGCTACAGCTGGACAATCCATTTTATTTCAACCTAAAACTAATGCTCTCCTAATTATTTTCAGTGTCACTAAGCAGCCCACCTGTGCTCATCTTCACCCACAGCTCCATCTGGCACAATGCGAGGGCAGAGCCTGGTGAGCTCAGCCTGAAGAGCCTTGCTAACAACTGCCCCATGCAAACACAGGGACCTGCTCCCACTAATTATACAGCTCCTGGCTCTGTCAGCCTGCTTACCCAGGATTCACAAAAAAAAAAAAAAAAAAAAAAAAAAAAAAAAAAAAAGAAAAAAGGCAAAGGAGCTGCCTACATCAAATTCAAACATCCCCTGCCTGGCACAATTGCTGGGGCAAAAGGGTGCAGCCTCCTGAAGAGACTTCGTGCTCTGGGTTTGACAGGACAGGACAGAGGATCAATAAGCCCATAAAATGCACATGCCTCTGGTTTGATGCTGTGGACTATCTTCCAGAAGAGCATGGGATCAGGGTGGTCCAAAACCCTGGCACATCCTGGTGCTGGTCTCCAGGCTGGGGCAAACCCTCTGCTGCCTCCTTTGTTCTCCTTCCCCAGCCACTCTGTTGCAGCACAGGAACAAAACTGCTCAACCCAAATACTACTTCAAAAATAAAGACAGCTAGGGATTACACAGATATAGCAGCCTGGTTTTATGAACTGCCCAGTATCAGTCACTCTGAATAAAATGAAGTACATGTAAATCCATGATACCTTAGTTGTTTCAGTCTATTCCTAACCCTTTTCTGTAGCTCTTTCAACTCCCATATCCCTAATCAGGCAACTTTCTAATTCACTTTTATTCTCCAGACATGAATCACCTCTTGCTAGGAAAAGTAATGCCTGCTGCTGCCATCTACATGAGCTCCAACTCATAAGCTCTGTTTCCTTCCAAAACTCCTCTAAAAACTTGTTTTCTTTTTTGCTCACTCCTCTCTCTCTTTACTATTATGTTTCTACTTATATTATTTCAGCCTGTAATGACTGTAGCACTCCTAGGAACGATGATCTGCAAAATTATCTTGTATTTGCACTCACATTTGAGCTTTCCTCATTACAACTAAATATATACAGGGGATTGAGAAGCAAACTGACAGTTACTGGGGGAAGCTCTGGCTGAACTTCTCGGGCTGAACTCAGGAATTACTAAGGCCTCTTTCTTTCCCTTCACCCCCACTTTAATTTGTCAGCTTTAGGGTGAACCTCTGAAGGCACCAAGAGGCCTCTGCTCAGCCCAGCCAGCTGTTGTCACAAAACCCACAGTGACACAGTGTTTACCCCCAGTCAAAGTGGGTAAGACAAGTTAATGATATTCAAAATCTACAGGGAAAAGGAAGGAGCTCAGACAGCACAATCGTGCAGACATCACTCGCTTCAGAGATCAAGGAGAAAAATAAAGCAGGTCAAGAGAGGTCATAAGAGTTGTCATATATGGCCTGAGTGTCAAGGGGAAAAAGATAAATCAGTGCATGTCTATTGGAGAGTTACTTATCCAATAGTCAAGTAGTTATGGTTTTGATACCAACATAAGAACTCCAAGCTCCACTTAAGATCAGAAATTCAGTATCTTCAGGCTGTGTGCACGGATTTTTCCCCCCATCACCTGCTGAGTGGTAAAGTGCCTCCAAATGGAATTGTCCAGCCTTCCTCAAACAAATTTTCAGGTCCACAAAAGATAACCTCATCTTGGCAGCTGACCTGTAAAACCTTTTAGACATGGCTATAGGCAGACGACCAAATTTTATGAAAATGCCATAGTTCTTATCAGCGCAAATCAAGCTAAGATGGATCTGAGAACTGAAGTCCCAGCATTTGCTAAACTCAAGAGCTGCCCATGTGCTCCCCTGGCTGTCCAGGAGCACTCATGTTTGAAGGACTAACTGCAAACCAGTGTATTTTTCTTTGCAATTTTTCCAGAAAAGAACTTAACAGAGTTAACACAATGATCTCCAGCAGGCAGAACATTGCTAAGGTTCCCCTGGTGAACCTCTTGCATCTCATTTATCTTCCTGGTGCAGCCCAGGTTTGCAGACACCTGGTTTTTAGGCTGTCCAGCTCAGCATCCCACCCCGTGGCTCCCCACACCAGCCAGGCTCACCTCCCACTTCACATTATCTCTCCTGGAATGGCTACTCAAAGTATCAGCAAGGAAAGAGCCCTTGCAAACCCCAGAAGTCCACAACTTGCCCAGCAGAGGAGGAGGGATGGATGGATTCTTTGGTGCACATACAGCATCTCTGCAAGTACTCTCAGCAGGGGCAATGAGGTTCCATTTATTTTTTTATTTACTTTTACAAAACTTCCAGAAATGCAGATTCTTTGAAACCCCACTATCCTGCCCCATCAAGCTGGGCTGTCCAGCAGGTTCGCAATGTATTTGTACCCCTTGTCATGCTGCAGGGTGCAAGCCACAACCAAATTATTTCATCTGATGCTTAAAGACAGGACTTACAGATGATAAAACAAACATCTCCTTCAAACTAATGGCCCACTCCAAGAGCCAAGCAGGTAGCAACTTATCACTTTCAACCTCAGCTAGCACTCACTTGCATTCCTAATTGCTTTTAGCCTCTTCTTGAGGCAATTAACTCCATACTCACCCCCTGACACTTTCTCACTCCAAAAAGCAGTTCCCAGTTTACTAACACAGGGCTCTGCATTTGAATCTCAAGCTTCTGTCTTTAGTCCCTTTCCTCCGCAGGTCTCTGCATGTGTTTGTGTCTGGGCACGTGTTTTTTCAACCTGATGAATTCATTATTTATGGGGCTGAAAGAGGAAAGCTGCTGAAATAATTTAGCTCTTCTCCATGTCTCTCAAAAGCATAACAAATGTAATGGGAAAGCAAATATCAGGCTAAGCAGGGTTGTTTGAGGCAGAACACAGAAATGAACGTGGGGATGCTGTGCAGCAGGTATGCCAATATGTGCCATGCTCTCCTGCCTGGCGTGGGGCTAAAACCCTCCTGTCCCGGTTCCAGCTGCTCCCAGGGATGCCCAGAGCAGCCTAGACCAGCACAGGTCAGTGTGCTTCAAGGGATGCTCTGTGTTCCCTGGATCACGAACATGTTCGGCTTTACCAGATTTGGCAAACGGCACTAGAGGGCAGAGCTGTTTACCCTCAGCATATCTGAGATAAGGGGAAAAAACCCACGACTTTCAGGCAGCTTCTGAATTCTCCACAGTCCTGTCCAAGACCAGAAGCCTATTAATACACAAAAGTCACCAAATATATTTCCACTTAGAGTGACAAGGACAGGCATTAACAAACCAACCGAGAGCCCTGCTCTGTCTTTACTAAGACTGAAGACCTGGAGGTGCATGACAGCCTCTTGCCAAGGCAGCAGCAGCTCTGCCTGGGCCTGCCCTGGCTCTCTGCATTCCAGGGTGCACAGGGCAATACAAATAACACAGGTCCCTCAACAACAGGGAGGTAACAAAGCCTGTTCTCTTCCCATCACTGATGTGGATGAAAAGGCTTTACTCATCAGGAAGCTTTGATCACCAAGACCAGAAATTATGGACCACACTGACACTCTGCTGCCCAAGCTTGCTCCTAAGCATCTCAACAGATGGAAAGTCCTTCCAAGCAGATGAAACCTTCAAGGCTTCAGCTTTTGTTCTGAGCAGATGACCAGAGGCCGAGAGAACCCCTGTAGGTGGGCAAACAGAACTGTTTGAATGCACATCCACACCACGAGCCACAAGATTTACATTCCAGAGAGCACCTCCAACAGCCACCACTCCACCTCCCATACCTCAGCTCACTGCACCTGGCTCAGGAGGGGTGAGAGGGACTGTAATTCCCCAAACTGATCCTCTTGTGCTGTCACATGCAGAGGTTTTTGGATCGTATACACTTGCTAACTCGAACAGACTTTTCCACAGTATCCCTGGTACTGAGAGCTCCCTTGGATGAGGATTATGGCCCCAAGAATCCCACTCCAAAACACTCATAAATCCTTTTCTTATTATTTCCCCAGTGCACACAGTGTACTTTTCTTTATTATTATCAAGATCAGTCATCCTGCAGGCCTGTTTACTGTTGAGTAAGGAAGCAAAAGTCTTGCCCCAGAAAGTCACTGTTCCTTCCAGAGTCTAAGGAACTTGTTCATGAAGTACCATCACCGCATTCCAGCTCTGCTGCCAGCGAGGGTACTTCTTAACAAAATCTCTTGAGAGGGGAAGGAAAAGGCCTGCAAAATATAACTCAGAGCACAGTGTATTAATGGCTTAGGCAACAGCTTAGAATAATGTTGGCTATCTTAATAGCATGAAAAAGTCTATTAATATTTAAAGAGAAGAAAGGAAATAATACTGGTTTCAGGCCTCAGTCACATTTTGTCTCTTGCCACAACCACTTTATTCCATATCTCTTCCTCCTGGGCCCACCCTGCATCTCCTTTGCAGAGGAAAGGCAATGTGCTGTCTTATTTTTGTGCAGAATTTGATTTCAAAGTCATCATTGCAAAGAGGGTTAAAAGGACCCTCAGAGCAGAGGTGAGGCAGCTCTATCTTTTCTGGCAGATGTTTATCTAACTTCTGACTCCCAGTGACTAAACTCCACAACTTCCTGGAGCAAATCTACCCCAGTGCTTCTCCATCTGCTTCTTAAAATTGTATATCCCTTAATTGAATATCCCTTCTCCTCCCAGCCAGCACAGACAAGAGAACTGCCCATTCCCTTCCTCTCTTCTCTGCAGCAGCCCAGGAGAACTCAAACATGATCTCACCTCCTTCCAGTTACCTCTTTTTTACCCCCACACTACATAGCCTGAATCCCACAACTTTTCTCCCCACAGCCTCTACTCTCAGTTCATTTTTAGCGTCCCTTTCTTGACTCTGTTTTCCCAACTATCTCTTTCTTTTATCTCTTTCTCTGGGGGATGAAGCCCAAAATGTGATGGTTTCTCAGTCTAACCAGCACAGAGCAAGGCAGGAAGGACTGCCTCACCTGCCCATCACTCAGCCCTCCCAGTTCGCTGTAGCCCCACACACAATCTGGCCACTTCGCAGAAGACTTCTTACTTCCAGTCTGTGAAGCACCCTGTCCTCACCCATCCCCCTCCTCAAAACTCCCCTTCCTGCAGAGTCCCATTCTAGGGAACTTGTGAAGCTGTTCCTGCACCTTCCCAAAAGATGCTTACACAAAATCAGATGGCTCCAGATATTTTCTCAGCATCAACCTCATCCCTTAACTTACCTTAAGGAGCAGCCTAGCTCTTTCCAATGGCTACACAGAAAAATCAGGCTAGACAGAAAAATCAGACTACACAGTACAATTTAGTAAGCCTAAAATCTCTTGGTCCCTTCTCACTGCCTTACTTTGTGCATGTTTTCAGTCCTGCCCCACAGATCTCTGCACAGGAAGTGTAGAGAAAGCAACAGCAAGGACCAGGCAGGTCTGGCTTACCTCAGCACATCACCTGCTCAGCTCACACCTGCACCAGCCACTTGGTCAAAACTGCTACTCTCATCCTCTCCCTCCCTTAAAAGCAATGGTTGTATGTGATTCTGCAGCTGTAATTAATGATGGCCTCTTAAATTTTCTCTTAGGTTGACCTGAGCTTACCTGCACTAACCCCAGGCAACGCTGGGTTTGGTGATTATGTCCACGCTCACAAACCCTAAGTGCACCCCAGGTGTGGCTGGGTTCTTCTTCAGCCCATCAATCACTGCTCCTTGCTCCGTCCCTGGACACTGACTAGCCTCACCAAGAGGCTCTGCAGAGCAGCTCTGGGGTTGTGTAAAACCTGAGCATCATTTAGATTTGCAGATAAAATATCTCCACTCTGTCTACTTAATTTAGCACACAGTTATCTTCTTTAAATACAGCTGGGCAGAGAACTAAGATGGATACTGCTCCTATTCTTCAAATAGTAACTAACAAATTATAGTAGTATAGTAATATTAGAGACATTTTTTTCACTAACTGCATGGTCATCCTCTGTGACTGTGGTTATCATGTACACTGGTGTTGGAGCACTGTGCTGGGCTCATTGAATTCACACTTTATCATCAAGGTCTGCTGCAAAGTCTCATGACCAGCCTGAAAAAAACAATTCTTTCATAGATGCTGACGCTGAATTATAGATCACTCAGAAAAAAAAAGCTTATGAAAATCAAAAGTGATAAACAGTATGAGTAATAATTCAGAAACAATATAAAGCACATGAAAGGACTAGTTCCCTACAAAGGAGAACACAAAAATACTAACACCCCTGCATGAAATTAAATTAAGCCAAGAAGGTTAAGCAGCATTACAAAATCAACATCCCTCTAATGTCAGTGACCAACTCTGAACCTGGTTTCAGCCACCCTCCAGGTTTTTAGCATATTTTAGTAGTTCTTGGTCTAGTCGAAACATACCTGCCAAACCCGCCTGGATGCATTTACAACAACTCAGATGGTGGTTGTGCAACAAAATATCTGATGTATGCATGCAAATTCTCATGAAAACCATAAACAGACAATTAATTTAGACAATTTTTCAGTGTGTGCTCAGAAGCTGACAATTTAATCATTTAAAGTGTAAAACAGCCTTTTTATTACTGCAAAACACAAGGCCTGTCATGAGGTTATAAATGAAACACATAAATTGCTATCTGAGGAGTATGAACCATCAAAGCCAAAGAACACCAAGGCCTGGATGGATTTAAAATAAGAGCAAGGCTGGAACGAACCAATAGTGGTAAACAAGAGTCTTCAAACAATTTAAAGGACAAATCTCTCGGTGTACATTTGGCTATAGATATTACCATATTAAACATGACATTTATAGCATCACAGAATGAATCACAGACTGGTTTGGGTTGGCAGGGATCTTAAGGATCATCCAGTTCCAACCCCTCTGCCACGGGCAGGGCTGCCACCCACTAATACACACTGATGTGATATTTAGGCATAGCTGGCCATCCAGGAGGAGATGAGCAAGTGCCATTTCATGTGATGTTTCACATGCCCATAAAAGCTTTCTCTCCCAGAACCTCTGGATGCGGCCAGTGTTGCCTCCTATGGCAGGGAGGAAAGGGATCCAGCTTGGGGTCTCTGATGCAGAGGATCTGGCCTTTAGGCAGATGATGGATTGTTCTCCCTGCGCCCCTGGGTCACTCTCTTGATCATCCCTCTGCCTCACACCTGCAGCTCACTTCTTCTCATATGGTTTCTGAGTATTTTTAAAGAATTATCTCATCAGCTGTGATATTTTAGCTGAGAATCACCTTGTATCTGCAAGTCCAGATAGTTAACAAACCTATTTTCTTCTATCATGAAAGTATTTTTAAGTTCAGGAATACAAGCTTTAATAACCATCACATTCTATATGAAAGAAAAAGAAGTTGCTTTATTTGTAATCTAGCCAATTGATTTTCTTTTTAAATATTTGCATAGTTTTAATTTTGTAGAAACCTAAAATTGCGACTGAGATCATAGAGACTGATTTCATCAGAGACAACAGGTTTTACAGAGCTCTGCAAACTTCCACCATCACATGAAGATGCTTTAATTCAGGAAAGACCTTTACATTTCCAGCCTGCCAGTTTCAGTTAAGACTAATAATTACACTTGTAAACAGACTGCTGGCTCTTACCTGAACTGTGATTTTAATACCCAGTTTGAGACCACATCTTGCTGTTCATACTGGGCAATTTTGGGCTAGGGTTAGAGATGTTTCTATGAGCCAGGTCACTTCCAGTAGGTGACACCAAGGCTCATGTTCCCGGGTAACTCAAACTGCAAATAACTAACAGTGCCCAGAGAAGGAAACTGAGAAATAAGGAAAAAAACTCTGCATGTTTATATGTTTAATTCAGCCAATCATGTAGTATTAGTATACTATTTTATTAAATTTTTTTTCCATTGTTTCTAACTAGAGTGTTCCAGCTTCTCCATACAGGGACTGTCAGTGACAAAATTCAGTAATATTCTGCAGAACGTGACTTCAAACATTCACAGGCTTAAACAAGGCTCTGTACACAGTGATACTGAGGGGTGCCAAAATGATTGCTTTCACTCAGCTTTCAGGGAATCAACACTGATTTACGACTAAAACCAACTGCATCAAAATCAAACAAAAGTCACTCTGCCCACAATTTTACATGCATGAAGTGCTGGGAGGTGATGGGGAAAATGGACCATTATTCCATAAGGCACATGATTTCAGCCCTCTGAAATAACCACAGCACTGCAAAATTAGATTATGCTGACCCTATGGTGAGCAACAGTCTCCCCCAGAGCCTTTTCTGCTCATCAGTTGCCTCTTCTGCAGATCCACCTTGTTCTCCCCAGGTTTCTCACAATGCTGCTCCATTAACTCTGGTCCCAGTTTGGGGCTTGTGGAGATAGAGCCAGACTTGAGCTTGAAGGTCAGGGTGGATGTGTCAGCTGGGGCACACATTTTGGAGCAGGTGGAATTAAAAAAAAAAAAAAAAAATGAGCAAAGGCTGCCACTTCCACAGAGCTTACAGCACAAATAACACAACAGTTATTTAGCAATCTTGTCATTGCAGGCAAAGTTACAGCTGAGTCCTGACGATGCTTTGATTTTAAAGCTCAATCCTTGTAAAAACATTGGCTGAATTAAGGATATGGATAAAGGCAGTGGGAGGCTCTTCCCCTACAAAGAGCAGAAAACAGTTTGTCTTGAAAAAGTTAATCACAGAAAACATGGCCCTAAACAATTAGGTGCAAAATTTTGGAAGGGATTTCATTTCCCCTGGAACTCAACATTACATTTGGGTTAGCAAGCACCAGAAGTAAAACCAATTAAAATTTTACAGTCAACAAGGACAGAACCAACAAGGTATAACAGCCTTCCAGATTTTCATTGATATGGTGATGAAACACAAATATTTACGAGCTGAACACTGCCTCCAATATCATTCAGAAAGAGTCCTGTTAGTGCCCCAACTAACCTTTCAGGATTACAAGAGAGGAGACTTGCAACAGATAAGCTCTTCACCCCAGCTGACCCTGAAAGTACTTTATCACCACGTGTATCTCTTCTTCATCAGTGTTAGGCAATGGAGAATGAAAATGCAAGATGGGACAATGCTGCTCAATAAAAAAAGAATGACAAATCTGGAGATAACTGGAAGTGATGGATCACTTCCATGATTTTTGCCTTTTTCTTTCATATATTCTCTGTATTCTTTACACATATATTTGTAGCCTATTAATGTATTAGTGGCTAGCTTTCCCAGTAGTTTTCCATGCCCTTTCCCTAGGCAGAAAGATGAAACACATTACAAGGGTCCCTATCCTATCTTGGTTCTCCCTGGCTACCAAGGTTGAAAACACTTCTTTGAGACACATTTTCATAAACAAAGTACAGCTAGTACCAAGGGGGGGGCTCCAGAAAGGGGTTGAACCAGAAGGGGGAATTACCTCATCACCTGTGCTTCTAATTGGGAATTCTTGTCAATTACGCTAATTTGCTAAACTTATAAAAACTGTATTCACCCTGTGTGGGTGGGCTTTTGTCAACATTTTCCATATCTGCCCCTGGAGGCCTCCAATAACGATCAACCTTTATATTACCTCCTATACTAATATTTTCTCAAAAGTGTGTGTTGTTTCATTTATAGGTTCCTTAAGGCATCAAACTACTGCACAGAAATATGCAAAAGAAAGCCTTAGTTACATCATAGCATTGAGGCTGGCGCATTATTCAAAGGAACAGCCTTGAGCTCCTGATAGAAGAATAGATGATCTTCTCATTCACAGCCAAGACATAAGAAGGAACTGCTTGCCAGCATCTCACAAAGTCTGCGACCCAGCCAAGAACTGAGCCCACATTTCTCAGTGGCAGTCCAGCATCATGAACACATCCTCCCTATCAAAGGAAGTCTGGAAGAAATGCCCTGACAGTGCAAATCCATACAAGAAAATTAAATCTACCTAATCTAGAAAACACTCCTCCATGTCTGTGAAACGTGTCACTCCAGGTCAAAAGGAATTTGCCTCATCTCATAAATGTCACATACATGCCTCACGCTGCTCTGTACTACCTCAGCAATGTGTTGGAACCTGGAGAGAATGACAATCATGGCACAGCACTAAGCACTCACCCCAGGGTATCTTCCACAGGGCAAACAGGGTCTGCCCAAGGTTCCACCTCAATGCCCTCTCTTCACACTGCACAGCTCAGAAATTACCTGTGCCAGGTGACACTTAGGAAGTGGGGAGGAGAGAGTGAGAAGCCAGGACTGTTGAAATTCTGAAATAGGCACAAGTGCTACATTCTTGTCTGGGATGCTGCAGGACTTGGCTTTATTTTCCTGCTCAGGTCATTTCCTTCTCCATACGGAAGAAGAAGGTAGGTGCTGCAACCTCTAGAAAATACAAGCAAGAAACTCATCTTAAACTAAGGGAAGGAGATTCCAGCTTGACCTAAAGGGAAGAAATGAAGGTTACTTGCGATGCTGAGCAAAAAAATCCTTTACAATCGCTGTACTGCTTTGCCCATTTATCAGTTTGCAGTTTTGTTCTACTTTCATAAACCAGAATTTGTTATCAAGCACGTTATTTTGTGTATCTATCTGGGTGGCATAGGAATTGAAGACTGAAGGGTGTCAGAATGCCAGACCTCACCTGTGGGGTGGCTGTTCAGCTTAACACCTCCTCAGCCCACATCAGCCCACGAGTGCCAGACAGCAACAGCAGGAGTCTCCCTGCAAGATTCACAGGCAAGGTAAGGAGTGTAGCACTTGGCAATGGAACAGGAGTTTTCTGATGATCAGAAGTGAGAAGGAAACTCATTTGATGCACTCAAGGAAAGAAGGGAGTGCACTTGTAAGGCCAGGGAGTTTGTCACAGTTGCTCAGGCAAACACAGAACAGAAAACATATGCTTTGCTTTAAATTCTACTGTAAGGGACCACCATTTGTGCACTCACTGAAGAAACAGACTAAAATGCTTTTAATAACTATGGAGACTGAAATGAAACTATACAGGACAATGTCAAAACATAGGTAACAAGGAAAAAATATTTTCAATTATAATTCCCTTAACCTGAATTGATATGTAGAAGATTCAGGGGCAAGTTTCCCAAGGTGTGAGTGTGGGATTACACGCAGGACTTCTGCAGCACTAGCCTGACTTCAGGGAACATCTCCCCAGGTACTGCTTTGCCAGTCAAGCCATGAAAAGCTGGCAATGCAGAGAGGCACTCACCATGAAAAGCCCAGGAAGATGAGAAAACAACAGCAGAGAGTTTTGCAGAGCAAACCTGCAGCAGCTGGGATCCAGATGGTGTCATGCTACCTGGCAGACCATGGGCATCCTGTACCATCCCTGCCTGCATCCCCTTTTACCTGCTGGGAAAAGGAGCACCAAATGAGGAACACTAAAATGATGCCTTCCTTGTGATGGACTCCAGACGGGGCTTCTTAAATAGCTTCTTAAAGTCACTTCTGACTTTTCTGATGCTCACAATGTGCAGAGCATGAAGTGCTTTTGGCACACACAGCTTGGTGTGAGATAATTTGCTACACCCAGAAATGTCAGTGTTCACCTCTTGACGGTGGGTGGTTTTGCATTGTTCCCCTGGCACTGAAGACAACGGGGTAATAGAATAGCTTGGAACACCAAGGAGCACAGAAAGAAAGGCTATTAAAAGCAAGGGAAGTCTCCTCAGTGAGTTATAAAGCTGCAGTCACCACAGAGCCCATAAAGGACAGACAGTGAAGTTCATTAAAGAGCTCTCAGCAAACATTTCTTGTGTCAATTCCACTCTAGAGTTATCCTCCAGCCTCCATCTATGCTGCCTGTACACCTGGTTCTTCTCAGGTGTTTCCAAGATGAGCAGCTCTCAGGACAAGGCCTGCGTGCTCTGCCCAGGACATCAGCACCCTCAAAGCTGTGAACTATGCTGGGGCAGAGCCAATTCAGAAGAGTTTGACTTTCTCTAACCTATCCCTACCTCACAAGCAGCAGTAGCCAATTCCAGTAGCTGAGCTCAGTCTGTTACAGCATTTCTCTGAGAAAACAGCATTGGATCTGGGCTGAATGAGGGAAAGACACATTTGTTCTTTTTGTACTCTCCACCCATGAAGACAGTCCCCTCTGGGCCAGGCTTTGAGTGTGATCACTCCAAATATACACACGTGTTGAGGAATGGCTGGACACGATCCTGCTTTTTACCCACAGTCGCTCATTTTCCATTAGTCCTTGCTGCTAAAGAAGATCTGGCTGCCTCCTCACTCACCTCTGAACATCTGCATTGATCCCCTTGTACTTGCCTTTAATTATCAGGGTGCTTGAAGTTCTCCAGATAAACATAGATTCTCTACATATGGAATTATCCCCCATGTACAGCTCTCCATGTGACAGGAGCAAGAGGACTGAAATTAGTCTGAGAGCTGTGCACATTCAGTATAAAACTGAGCCTTTAAACTCCCCCATATTCCTTTCCTGGTTTTTGTTTTGTTTGGTCGGTTTTGTTTGGGTTTTGGAGGCTTTTGCTGGGTTTTTTTTCCTTTTCCATATTCTTACACCATGGACAGCATGTGCATTGGGGATGGGCAAATAAACTGTGGCAGTAGGTGAACAGACAAAGTAATGGGGACTGAGGCATTTGCCACATTTTGGATACTACAGGACAAAACCATGCAAAATTTTGAGTTTCTAAAATCCTTATGACTCCACAGCTGCTGCCAAGCACAGGAGTTTGATCCCAGCAGGGAGGAGTACCCTAGAGGAGAGGGGACTGGCACTCAAACCTTCCTCCTCAGCATCTCAGTGTCTCACTGCAGCAACACGGGCCCCTTCCACACTATTTAACGTATTATTAAATACCACTCTTGCCATACAGTACACATAAATATGCACTAATCCATGCACAGGAATATCTTTGGTTGTCTCTGATACCAGACCTATAAACTGATGGCACAGCAAATGGAGGCCAGTGCTCCTCATACCAAATAGCTTTTCCTTGTATTCAACTTCATCACAAGTAGGTTTTTATATGCTAAATTTATGCAAACAAATGCTATCTTGGCAAATTCTTTTGTCAGCATTTTTATGACAACGGATACATACAGAATATAAAGACTCCAGCTCACTGAAGAAAAAAGCCAGCACTTCTGAGAAAATTAGATTTAGGGAAAAAATATTCTGGTCTGGAACAACTGTCAGTATCTTCATAAAATTATTCATTGTTTCCTTCACTGGTGAAATTTATTGGAAATAAAGGTAAACAAAACAGAATTAAGGAGAAGCAGATAAGTTTCTTAACAACCTGCAAACATCCCCTTGAACTTTCCCTGCCATTCCCATGACAGCTAGGTATGCAGGGAAAACAGGCTGTCACAAGCTTGTGCAGTGCATGACTGTCAGCACTGAAGCTCTTTGGAAGCTTTCCAAGGCCCTGATTTACCATCACACACATCTGTAGCACATTAACGTGTGCATTTGCTGTCTTGGAGCTTTGAGATAAACAATGTTTCCTTTCTGACTAAATAAAATCACATTACTGCTTCAAAAGGCATCACCGTAAGGGCTCAAGACCCAGACAGATCATGTTAGTGGAGCTCCTCAGTCCTGTGCCTTGCAAGGGCAGAATCCCTTTGATCAAGACTTGGTAGACAAGTCTTGGTAGACAAGCGCAACCTGTTGCATGTGGAATCTGCTCAGGGCAGAGATGTTTGGATGCCCTGAGAGCAGGACATCCTTCCCCTGCAGTGGCATTTCACAGCACCAGCCACAACCGGTGGCTTTCTGAAGTTGTTTCTAAACCACAGCTGCAGAGAGACCTGCAGCCCTCCAGGGCTCTGTCCCTATTTCTCATGAGAGTGGCAAGGCAGTTTTTTGCCTAGATAAGGCCAGATACCTGGTTTTCAATTTTTTTGCTTGGTTCTTTTTCCAAATACGCCATAATCTGTTGATCTGTGTAATGCAGATTACAGACTCTACTTACACATAAAAATAGCTATTTGCTAGGTTAAAAAATCAGAATCAAGGTTGTCCCAGGTCACAAACAAAAATGCAACATCTTTCCTTCAAGATATTTCAAAATTAATTAAAATAGTGACTTCCATCAACCTGGTGATGCTGCATGAGCTGTTCAAGCTGAGAGATGTTTTATGAAAAATACATCCTGTATTTGGAGTCCTCCATCCACATGGCATAATCTCATGACCTGGAAAAGTCTCTGCAATTATAATCCCATAATTGTTCCCCCTAATATGTAAGAAAAAACAAATAACACTTTTTAGTTTGCTTTTATCAAGATTTTATGGGATCCAATGTGAATACTGCTACCTGGGCAAAATCAGGAAACTCTCATTCAAAATAAGATCAATTGCCAAGGTGACCCAGCTGCAACAAAGCACAGTGAAACACAAAGCCAGGAAAGGAAATAACAGTTCTCCCTCTGCTCCATTTTCCTGACGTGTGCCTGAAAGGCCATCTTCCAAACTAATATTGGGACAAACTACCAATTAAACATGGGCTTTTTGGCCTGCATATTCCATCTGAATAATACAGTACAGAAACAAGTTTCAGTGCTTTGTATTTTCACCTTTATTGAGATGAAGCATTAAAAAGAAATACCTAATACAGATTCAAAACAGTTCCAAAAAATTTACAGCAATTCCAACAATGACCCATGGATTAAAGCAGATACGCTTGGCCAGCCTGTTATTAAAAAGTCACCTAGAGTGGGCAATGTTACTGTCCAGAAGCCAGATGAGCTCCAAAAGACATCTCTAAGTGTTTAGACCAGGAATGCTCTTTACTGACTCTTTCTGGCAGGTATACACAGACTTGACCTTCACTGGAACCAATAGTCGTCTTCATCCATGCACAGGCTGAGCTGCTCACACACTATTATAAATGTGTATATATGTTTAAAAAAAAAAAAAAGCATATACCTGATGGTTTTTATATATAGACAAATATATAAATAATACCCTGGACTTTACAAAACAAGCTTACACCAGGACATGCCTTCCCACTGGCCTCAGCACCACTAAAATTACACAAGATGGTGTACACTTAATAAACATGGTTTCACTGCTGTACAGAAAACAGCAGTACACACAGATATGGACACACATCTATTTTCAGCCCACCAGAATAAACAAAAAGATATGTGAAGAACTGGGAAACAGGGAGATAATGAGCTGTCATAGCAAGTAACAGTTTGGCACCAGTGGTGCAGCTCTGAACAGTCACAGTTACCAAATAATAACGTTTCCTTCAGCATTTCTGTCGAGATCAACTTGATGCTTCAGGCAGTTTGGGGAAGAATCACTTAGTCAACAAGCAAAATCCAAATTCAGTTGGAGGAAACTAATTAAACTGAGCGTGAAAGTCTTCCAAAATATTTAACAATGTCTGAAAAGACACCTTAGACAACTGAACTGACAGGATTTTGGAAAAGTCTCTATTTCTCTGATTTTAAAACCCTGGGATCCTAGGCTGTCCAAGAAACATGTTTTATAGTTCATCTCTTGCAATAAAGCCATCACTGGGGAAGGATAGCAGCAACATTACCTTCCCGAGAACCCTTTCATGTAGTTTCTCTGATATAATGCTGCTGCACTTTTAGAGATGTGACTGCAAAGGATGAAAAGTCACTTTAAAGAAATCTTCAAGGACCTTTTAATTTATTTTCTTTTTACAGAGTTTTGGGACTGTACGTTTTACTCTTTGAGATGCACAAGGATCCCAACTGCAGCTTGGCTGAGTCACCCTTTGGCTCTGCAGAGGTGAACACCACCCTGAACAGTGTCTGCTGCACATCCCAAACCACTGCTCCATATGTGCACCATCCTAGCAGGCTCCATCTGGGTGCAGGAAGGGTCCTCACAACAAAAAGGGTCAGTGACTCCAAAAATCCCCTAACCAGTAGAAGGTTTTATTCCAAGTTAGACTTCAGCAAGTACAGCAGGTATGGATAAATGCAAGCATGCTATTATATTATTTTTAATTGGTTCCCTGTGTAAGATGATCCAGGTACTCACCAGTGATACAAAACTTAAGCAACCTGATACATAGAAATGGCATTAATTTTCTCTAAAGTACACTAGATAAGAAGCCAAGACTGTTACAGTCTATTCTTCCCCCAAATATCTCATCCTTTACAGATAACACACTCCAGGTGATGTGAGAGGAGGGGATCTGCTAAATTCAAGCAGCAAGGCAAAGGCATAGATTGTATAAGGGACATCATCCTGCCTGTGCAGACACGGAGCCACGGTAGAGTCAGGATGCTCCCGCCGCTGCACACAACTACCTCAAACAGGTTTTATCCCTACAAAACCTTGGAAAACAGTAACTCTGACGCGGAGCATTTTGCCCTTGTCAGAAAACTTGCATTAATTCTGCAGCAGCCCATTCAAAGGGCAGTGACTGAATCTGGGTCAGGTGGCAGAGCCCGGGTTTGGCCAGCGCCCGCCACCAGGTGTCACCAGCTTCTTGATCGACACAGATCTGATCTCAAAATGCGGTTTTATCAGCCTATTTATTACTCACGGCGACGACTGTCACACGTACCACCCATATAACCAGAAAAGACAGGCACTTTCCCGCCAAAACCGCGTGCTGTTTGTCTCTCTTCCCGTTCAGGTGGCTCTGGATAACTCCCCTGTGTTTACAGTCACTCGGACAGCCTGTCACCTTACAGAAAAAGAGAACCCAACCCAACTGTGAGGTTTAACTCCTGTTCCCACGAACGGCGTGGAGGCTTGCCATGTGCTGTCTCTGAACAAGGAGACCCAAGCATGCCCCAGCCCCTAGGGAAACCTACTATTCCAACATTTGCTTTACTATCAAAAACCAACCCACTGAGCAGTTATGGTCTAGATTTCCAGAGGGAAAACGGTTTGGGTTAACCCCACAATTTCAGCTGAAGAGCAGTTAGCTCCCAGACATGTAAAACAAGGTATAAGACATGAAAGTTAAAGAGTATCTTGGAAAAAGGTAAGTGACAACTGTAAAAAGCACTGTTACTTATCCTGATGTCTGAGCAAATGGTGCTGTTCAAAAAGTGGGAGCAACAGACAGAAAACCAACTCAGAAGATCATCTTTCCAGTCTCATATCTTCATGTATGTGCATGACATTTCACAATCAGTACAATGTAAGAACCAGAGAGCAAGTATGAGTTACTAATCAGTTACAGAGCTTCTGAAAAAAAATGTTATCACAGGAGATAATCTATCCCAGGCTCCCAGTGAAATGCCATGCATGGAGCAGGGATACACAAAACCAGCACCCAGCACGAGCACTGGGAATGCTGCCACTATACTCAGTGCCTAGAAACATTACCACACTTTGAAGATGATCAACAAGGAAATATTCTTGCAGCATCTGGACACTGCCTCAGCATATGAAAGACACTCCTGGAGGGACTCAAAACTCTCTGTTTATTCTGATTGGAGCTGCCATGGATGCAAATGTCTCTAACTGGGAACAGACCTTCCTTACTGGTCGACAAGCCCCAGGTCTTTTCATTCAAGCAAGCAAAGCTTTGCTGAGTGAAAAAATTTAGTGGCCCTGAAACCTTCAGAATCATATGAAAGTCAGGACTTTCTGTTCCTCTTCTCTATCCCTCTGATTAATCCATCCCAATGTCAGAGCCTTGTCAAACACCTCAAAAATCATAGCATCCATCTGGCAGGTCCTCATGTCATCATATTCTTTCAGACTGTCACTATAATGTCCACTGAAAGCACCATCACAGCACACACTATCCATTAAGTTCAAAGAGGATGTTGTCCTCTTCTTATAAATTAATCCCTGGAATCTGAGTGTTTGGTTTTTTTGCAGATTAGGCCTTGCAGATGCTAAATTCAAGAGACACACACAAAACTAGAAATGTTTTACTCTGCTTTCAAGGCATCACTTTATATGGCATCCATATCAGGAATATTTTTACTTTGGATAGCCACCAAAGCCCCATATCAAATTTAGGTTAAAATCTTCATACTAAGGCTGCAAGAAATGCTTCAAGATTTTCAATTGCATTTAAAAATCTGAAAATTTTCAATTCAAATGACAGCTCTAAGTAAAAATGCCTCCAATCTGTATTGATTTCAATGATGTTTTGTAAAATTTGCAGACCAACCTTGCCTAATAGCAATGAAGAATCTCAAGGGTATTGTACGAGATGTCAAAAAAACCTTGTAATCTGGGACAGCAGAGATTTTCACAGTCTGCAAAGCAGAGATGTTACCTGTGGTTTTAGGACAGGCATATGAGCTGCATTGTTCTGGTGAGATCTTTGATAGTAAGTGACTTTGGTGTGTTCAGCTCATTTATCACCAGGAGTCACAAATCTCTCCCCTCTCTCTGGTTCTCTGCAGAGTCACACAGATGCTGTATTCTGCACAAGGATTCTGCTGTGAAAAACGCAAAACACCACAGAAATGCACAGTGAGCAAAGCAGAAATGTCCCAAGTTTGGTCCTGCTCCCACCATGGACCAGGGCAGCAGCTTCTGCACAAGCCCAGGATCAGGCCCTTTGCACAGGGAGCCTCAGAAATGGCTGAGCCATTTTCCTGGGGAAGGCATCTCCTCCTCTGAAAGTGCCTGGCTCAAACAAGCAAAGAGGGTTTGTGCTCTGCCTTGATTTTGCATCTCATTATCCCACTCTTCACAGTGAGCAGATGTGAGGAAGCTTTTCACTTTTTGGAACATTGCTGCATCCAGACCAGATAAAAAATTCTGCACAACACCAGAAAACTGCCCAAATACATCAAAGTGCTATAGCCTCTTAACCCTTAACCTACTGGTTTAATCTAGAAGTAATTCCAGACCTCCTCCTCAGCAGCCCTGGATTAAACTCCCAAGGTCAGACACCCATTCCCTGCATAAGCAAACACCAGCCTTTCCTGCCCCTTGCTTTCACGCATGAAACAGAGGTGGTGACTGTTTCTATAAAGCAGGGAGGATGCTTGCCAGCCCTTACAAAAAGCCACATTTCAATACAGCAAAGGGTGAAGTGAATGCCTAAGTCACACTAAAGGGTTTTAATTATGTTTTTATCAATGGTGAGGCACTGCAAGTCAAGAGCTGTGACAATATACCCTAAATCGTACAGGATTACCACACTGTGTCCAACAAACATATAATTAAGCAGCTTTGATATGTTAACAGTTTGGAATCAGATTAGTGTTGTATTAGGCTAATAGAGTTGGTTCCCATTAATCCAGATCAATTGCTCAACTCTGTTTACTTGGACTTTTTTTCCATAAATTTAAAAACATAACTCTAATTCTCAGCAGAATGTGTACATGCTGTAGGGCAGGATGAATTCATCAAGATATCTGGGCACGCAGATAAACCAAGTGCAGCTTAACTGCTTCAACCACACAATGAAGAACTAAACACTCTAATCCCCTGTGATGAGATTTTTGTACCACAAGAAGAGATGATGTATCTGGGCTCTGAGCAAGGTGCTGAGGCACCTCTCCACATCTGCAAATGGCCTTGAGTGCTGTGTGGCTCCATACACCCCCAGGACCAGTATTAAGAGTCCAGCACCGCCTCATGTTGCAGAAACAGTTCACAGAGGTAATGCTACTTTTGTACACAAAATGCAGGGATGGAAGGCATAGATGCATGTAAAACCTGCTGACCAGCTTCCCTCTGCTACCCAAGCTTTAAACACGGAACTTTAGGAATCACACACATCATGACATCAATGCTGGGATGTCTGCACATGTCCATGATGCATGATCCCAAATATATGGCTCACTCTATAGCCAGGTCAGAAAAGGTCTTTATTTCCCATTCATAGCTTACTCTTAAGGATGCACGGAAGCATCCAGCCAAAAAGAAACGTGAATAGTGGAGTATGGAGGGCAACCAAGGCCAACCCATACTGCTCATGATCTGCACAGCACTGATGAGATTTAATCCAGCCTCATCTAACGCAGCCTACTCTTGGCACATCCACACACCAACTGCAGCAGAGTGACATCTTGTGACATTAAGGTTTGGTTCAGATGTCAAACTCAGAGGTGACTCTTCAAAGCCAGGCACTTCCAAGTCATTCCTACACATGTGCTCTCTACTTAATTTCTGTGTGCATGCATGTGTATGAGTAAATATATACATTTTCTCCCTACATATACTTAAAAAAAATATATCACAGAATGGCTTGGGTTGAAAGCCAACTTAAAGATCTTCTAGTTTCAACCCCCCTTCCATGGGCAGGGATGTCACGCACTGGATCTATATATACATATATCCTATATTGCAGTAGGGCAATGGCAAGATTTTACTTCTTAATTTAATCTGGCTAAGGCAAACACACACATTAAAGATGCAGTTTCTTTTACACCAACTCTGTATTGCTTTATAATCGCACAATATGGACTAGATTTATACAAAATCAATGTCTACCTGTCTTAAACTGATCAATTGTCACATGTTTCTATATCCATGCAAACAATTCATTTTAGCGGTCAATTTATGCTGATAAACAAGGTGGATTCTAAGAAGACAAATTCTGTTACTGTCTATAGTCAAGGTACCACTCAGCCAGCAAGAGAGATTTGATTTACATTGCATGAGTATTAGTGAGTTACCCAAGCACCCATAAAACAACTACACATGTAGAGGCTGAGTTCCATTTAATTCATCACACTCATTCCAAGACAAAATCTGGGGTGCAGAGGGCAGGATGCTGGTCACCTGACATCTGGACACCGAGCTTTTATTCACAGCAAAATGTTATTCTCAGTATAGAGTACCAGGCCTTGATTTACAAAGCAGAAATCCTAGTTCACAGTGTTTATGCTACTGGGGACAAAATGTTTCTTTAGAAATACTGCTGGGAAAATGTCAAGCAATGAGTTATCTGTGATAGAATGACATGGAGATGACAGGGTTTTTGCTGAGAGTAAAATGGCAAAATACAGAATGCAAAAAGGTTTGGATGGCACTGTTTCTTCTGAAGTCTGAAGCTCAGCACATAACACTAAAATGAAAACCCACTTGCATCTGTTCCGTTTACCATGGAGTCATAAGCAGCAGTCAGATACTTTTTGTTTGCCATCAAGCAGTTATTGATGTGTAGCTCAATAAAATGAAAATATTTTATGGCAGAGACTTCATTGAGCATCCTTCTACCACCAGAACACAACAGTGTGCCAGAGCAATATGGTTTAACACTTCTCTTCACATTTATTGGTATTTACAACATGCAGCAGTAAATAACACAAAAACCCATGGCCACAGACACTCATCTTTCAAGGGCAGCTTCAGAAACATTTGCAGCTCTGCTGCTCCTCCCCACACACTTTGACCACCTTCTGATGGCCAGGCATGTTCTCCCATTAATAGTAGCTACAACACTAGTACTGAACACAGTGCTTCACATGGGCAGTTTCCCCCAAGGGACAAGAGGCTCCTCTCCATTTAGGAACACACCTTTGGTAGGTGCACTCACTCCTGTCTTCTCTGCCCTACAGCTGATACACAGGTGCCTGTTACTTCTGGAGGAAAACAGCAGTACCCATATGTGGACACTGAAAAGCTTCAGCAGAGAGATTTTCCAGCTTTCTGCTGCATTCTGTAAGAACTTTATGTTTCTCACAGAAACTATGAAAAATACTGCTACGGGTTTTTGTAAACTAATTCTCTATCTTGCACCTGGTGTTTTTTACCAAAGGATTGTTATGGTTTTCTGAGAAAAATATTTTCAAATGGGTGTTGTAGAATGTAGCCAATCACTCTGAGAGGTGGTGGGTCAAAGAACCAATAACCTTATGCCATCCTAGCGAACTAGGGGATAAAAACCCATCCATATATTAATAAATAATTTCACTTTTCCTGAATTCTGCCTGGCTCATTTCTCTCCATCCCGGGTACAACAGCGACGCCCATGAGGAGGTTTCTGTGCAAACCCGTACTCTCCAAAACCTGGCATTTCTTCCAAGATCACCTTGTGAATCCTGTTTCTTCCCAATAGCTGCCAGCCTCACCTGTGCCCCCTTCCTTACCTTTCCCACCGCAATGAGGCACCCGCACAGAGCCAAGGCTGCAGAGCTGCTGGCTCATCAGTTTTGGCTTTGCATTCAAATACCTCTACATTTCTTCACTTTTCAGCAGATAAAGCCACACATTCCACTGGGACTGTGACAGTGGTGTCATCAGCCACATCATTCTGAAGGCTCCTGTGAAACAGGGTTAGTGGTGGGAGATATTCCTGAGAATTCTCCCAAATGCTGCTGGGACAGCAGAAGGTCCATCTTCCCCTCCCACCAACAAGAGACCAGCTGACTGAGCCCCAAGAGAAATTGCCATTGATTCTCAAAATACACAGGTCTGTACTAGCCCTTTCCTTTTCTATTAAAATTGAAATAATGTATTAAATGATGCAGCTGGAAAGGAAATTCCCAAAGAACTACTATTGCGCATGTGTATTTTTCCCTTAAAGCTTTGATTTGTCACACATAATTGTAGACAGGAAGGATGACATGTTCTCTACAGAAATTTATTACATTGTCAAAATCCTTGCTCTGAAGTTTTCAAAATGAACAGTTTTGCTTGAAAAATACTGTGTTACAAAATTTATACACACATGACAAAGACAGTGTAACGCATCAAAATCAAAATACTTCAGTTGACCAGATCTGAGTTTTGAGGTGTTGGTATCTTTTTCAAGGCAAACAGACTTTCAAGATTTCAACATTCCTTCCTGACTCAAAACAGACAAAATTTTGGCAGTCTTGCCTTTTTTTCAGTGAGATGTGAAGGCTGTTTCACACATGGCTTTGCCAAGCATCACTGAGGCAGAAATTACCCTCATGTGTGAGGAGAGAGCAGATTTTTCTCCTCCCATGCCCCACATTGTGACAGCCCCTTGAGAGCATGGTGGTGGCCACATAAGGAAATGCCCAGCTGTGGCAACCAGGACCACCTTCTATTCCATCCCATCCCACCTCACCCCCTGTGTCCTCCTCGCTCTCACAGGGCTGGAAGCAACACGAGGGTCACCTCATGCTACTGAGGAAGCACAGCATCAGCACCTCTCATCAATTCCTTCCTTTTCTCACAAAACTACCTTTGCTTCTCTTCTTCCCTCCATGTTGGCAGAGGAGCCTTGTGCTCCCAAAGGCTGCAGTTCTCTGCAGGGTGCCTACAGCCACACCAAGTTGGCTCATTAGCTGAAACAGCTGTTTTCACCTTCATTCATCTAAAGAGCAGAGTTATTTTTAAGTGTGCCCATTACACCTGAAAAACCATGCCTTCTTTTGTCTCCCTCTTGCACAGCAGTTTCTCATCACACCAGCACTTTTCCACACCTTTCCCTGCTGTCAGAAAACATATTAAAATCCAACACCAGGCAGGACAGTTCTCCTTGGCCACCTCTTTTGCTCTTTTTGCAAGGTGTGGCCCAACCATAAGTGTGTATTTTCACAAATAATAGTGCTTAACCTCCACAAATGCAGAATATTTCAGCCTTTTCAGTGCGGCTGCTAACAGATTTATCGCCTTCATCTATTGCCTGGCCTATGACACTTAAGATTAATCCAGTTTGTTGTATACTGAAAAGCAGACCATGCTGAAGATGAGTTTTCCCCAGAAATTAGACTCCTAGCAGCACGCAGGAGAACGGAAATACAAGGACACCCGACAACCACCCTGCTATCTCAAGAGAGCCAGGCATGGGTGTCCACCACATTCCAGCATCCAAATGGCTCAATTCCCAAGGGGAGACCAAAAGCCCCTACAAAACCCACCACAAACTTCACAGTCTGCATGCTCAGCCTGGAAAAATGGGTTTGTTTGCCTCATGAGCTTTTCCTTCTGCACTTGAAACATGTCAGAAACACTGTGGTGCCTCTAGAGCTTGGATGCTTCCTCACACTAGGATCATTAAACCCACAGCTAAACATTTTATCCCACAGAGGTAGAGGTTGTGGAAACCATCCCCAGCCCAACCTCCCCTCTTTGGCACTACTGTTTGAGTATAATGAGATTTTAAATCATTGCTTTTAAGACTCTGCCACTTTCAAAAAATCAGATGGCATCTTGCTTTGGTTTTGTATTTGGGAAGAAGGAGGGAGGTTCTGATATTGCCAAAAAAAACCACCAGAAACTCAACCAAGTAAAAAACCCCACAATTGATTGTCAATATCAGTAGCTTGAACTAGCATTTTATTTGTGTTTGTACACAGTGACAACATTCAGGTGAGACCAATAATAAAGCACTAAGTGTCACAGGTTCAGAAGTAGTGTTTTCTAGGTAAAAACCATTTATGAAGAAAAATCGGCATCACAACTCCATTCATACTCACATGTGAGGAAATGACTTGGCACAACTGACAACTCCATCTTTTCGACAAATTTGTAATTTGCTTTAAAAACGTAATGCAAACACAAAGTAAAAATGTTCAATACAGAGGATAAAGAAACACACGATCAGTGTCTCCCACTCCCCACAGCTGGAGGTGACACATTCCCTCAAACATGGTATTTATCTTGGCATTTCTAAATTATTCACTGTTATTACTTATTTCTGTTATTCACTGTTATTTTTTTCCTAATACATGCCAAAGTATTACTTTCCAAATTATTGGCATCTATTGTTAGTTACCTGCAATTTTCCATCTCCCGTGCAAGTCAGGGCAGTCACATGGAACTAAGGGCTGAAAAGTGAGGGACTGTTTGCCTATGAACCCCACGGCCTTGGGGTTGCCACAGCTCCAGGACTCCTCCAAAAACACACTGTGAGAGCTGCTGCCCAAACAAAAGGAGCTGAGATCAAAGAGAGGGGAAGGGAAACCAAGTCATGGGGCTGCTACTTCCCAGGGACTGTCCAGGAAGAGGTGGGTAAGCTGTTCTGGCCCTTGACCAACCAATTCCCACTTTCTTCCACCACCCCAAAAGCAGCTTTTATGAGGAATTCATCACCTTGCACATGGCTACAGCCTCGGCAGAACCTGGTGTTTAAACAAGGGACAACTGTCTGGCAGTTGTGAGAAATGCGGCCACGCCCCTCAAGAAAATGCTGTTTGGACTCATGTTGATGCATCATCCTCTTGCCACAGAACTTTTAGAGATAGCTGTGATTTCTAGCCCTTTCCAGGGTAGGAAAAAAATCCCACCTTTGCCACCATGGGCATATGTCAAGGAAAAGCAACCGCACAGGCACCGTGGTACTATGAATATGTAGCAAGGGCTGGTAACCCTTTTGCTGTAAAACAGAGGTAGCACACACACAGAGCATTTGGATCCAGATCTTCTTCCTGCAGGTACCGACTCTAAACACTTTGAAACAGCTAAAGCAGAACAAGGATTCCACATTCAGTTCTGAACTTCTCCCTAACCTCTGTGGTGGCATTAGCATAAGGCAAGGAGACATATTTTGACTCCCATCTGTGCAAATCATTCCCGTGCTGCAGAATCAACATTCTGTCAACCAATTATTTTATGCTGTATCACAGCACCGTGGTGTGGGGGGGAGAGATGAGGGGGAATCATCACACCTACAATCAAAAGAGCAAGGTTTTGCAACATAGCATGTACTAAAGATGTCTGTCTTAAGTCAAACTAGCAGCCATATTTTATTCAAGAAGCATGTAAACAAATCTGGCGCATTCATTATAAAAAAATTTTGTACCTAGCATGTTCATCACATTTCAGATATTCCATTCCTCCCTCCCCACTGAGCTCCATGGAGACAAGTCAATCAGAGTTAACCATCTGGTAATCCTTAGCCCAGGCTGTGCAGCTGCTATCTACCATTTTTAATCAGGGCTATGTCTTCCATTCATGTTAAATAGGAGGCATGAACAGCTGCTTGGCCAACACTTTCAAGCAAGCACTCTCTCTCTCTTTAGTATTCCTGGCTTCTCTTCCTTTCAGCTTTACATTTTGCCCATGTTTTACAAGTATTCAGTTTTTAAAAAAAAAAGTAATTGTGAAACAAGAGGAAAATGCTTCTGGTCATTAAATCTTTAGAGAGTATATCTGCTCTTAACAAGTTCCTGGGGGACACAGAGTCCAATCACAGTCTCTGATTCTAGAAAATAAAAATTAGTGTGTCCATGGAAATGCCTTGTTCGGGTTTTTTTTAACCTACAGATCCCTGCAGAATGGTTCTCCATTGCACATTTCAGGTAGAGAAGTTTTAAGCATGTGAGAGGTAAGATAAATTTAAATTAAGAATACATGGATTAATTTTTAAAATGGGCACAGCTTACAGGAATTCCCTAGCTTACAGGAAAGGTTTCCTGCAGGCTTTCCTGTATCCCAGCACCTAAGCAGAAGCCTCCCGGCCTCCAGGAGATGCAGTAGAAGGGCACATGCCAAAATCACCACCAAATCAGGCTGTCTCACCTCCTTTGCTCATATCCAGAGGAGATGCTTCCCTGTGAACCATGCCTTAAGCTTCTCCCATCATCCAAAAAGCTTTGGGGTTATTTTTTAAGGAAATCCAAATGAATGGCAACCAAATCTTTTCCAGAGATCTAAATACTTCAGCATCAGCACAGCAGTATCTCAGCTGCAACTGCTCCAAAGAGCAGCATGTATTCTGCCCAGGTGACGGGTACTAGCCTGGATCCATGCTGGACACACACATTCATCCCTCATTCTCTGCTGTGGGATGCATCCAGAGCCATGACTGTAACTTATCATAGTAACATGAAAAAAAATCAACTTCTATCCATTGCCAATGGCAGATTTGCTGCAAAGTCAGGGAGATGGGTCATGACAACCCATGGTGATGCCACCTAGTAGGAATGACTCAGAGAGAATTGGTACCTGGTCCAGCAGGATTTCCACCCGGATTTTGTGGGTGCAGACACTGAGGCGTTGGCCAAGCCCGTTTGTTTAGGCCAACTGCTCCAGCACAGGTGCTTCTGTAAAACATGTTTTTACATCTGTTTTTTCCTGAAATCTTCCTTCAGCCACGATATGTTTCACACATACTGGTCTTTCAGAAGAGCAGAGTCTTGGGAGCATGGAAATCACCCATTGCCTCTATATTCTGTGCAACAATAGTCACAATTTATACCCCAAAAGTGTTAGAGAATGTTTTAACCCTGCAGAACATTGTTACTTATTCCACCTACCAACAGACAAAACCAACACGGTCATACTGAAAATAATAATTTAAAAAAAGACACAATGATACAGATGTTAGAAAACATTGTCTTTATTAATGACATGTCACTGGAGGTGTAAAATCTTGCATGGGTTAATCAATTAGTTTGCCTGAACAGAAAATAAACAGAGGACATTTTCAGTACACAACAGTACATAAAAGTTAATGCAATCATGCATTCCTCCAAGCCCACCATTAATTCAGCATTTAACTTTCATGAATTTGCCACAGGTAAAAAAATAAAGAAGTAAGTTAGATGACAGGATGGTGTTTCATCTTGTGGAGGGAAAATTCCTCCAAAACACACACATGTCAGAGCAAATTTTAAGAGAAAAATAGTCTAGAACTGTGGTAGAAGGACCCTGTGAAAAATAGCTCTAGGATAATGAGTGCCATCAAATCGATAAGGTCCACTTCTCCTTATGGCCTTTATGCACACATACACAGAAAATTACTGCAAACATTCTACTTTAATGGCATTTTAGTTTTTCATCGAGGATAAAAACAGTCTTTGCTGTATCTAAATGTGCAGATTCACAACAACTCTTACATCAATCAGAGTGAATTGGAAGAATAAAATATGAATGCTATGTTAGCCCTTCTGGGAAGACTTATTTCAACCAAAAAAATCCTCCTCATGAGTGATGGACCAATGCATGTACATCTCTAGGCAATGATCAGCATGAGGGCAGTGAAAATGGGGCAAGAGAGCTGTGGAAAAAGACAGATAGTGAAAAGCACAAGTGCAGATGATTTCTTGACTGGAAAAATAATGCATAAAAGAGCGGAACAGTATTCTGCCACAAACCAACCCAATTAAATTGGAACCATGGGCTGTACATATCAAACTGGCCCTTGCTGTCTTCTGCTTGTAGGTCAATATTCCCAGTTTGCAAATCCTGTGTATGTTCTCTGATAACCTCTGACGCACCTCCCCCCTTGTGCATCCCTTCATGCTACAGAAGTGAATAAAATTTAAATTTAGGATAGAAAATACAGTAAAAGCCAATCACAAAATTACATACACTAACCAAAGGCAGCAACACACTAGAGGAGTATTAAAAACCATGAGAGACACTCATTTTATGGCACTGACTCTGCTTGTGCCAGCTGCTCTACAGGCAACACTGAGAACAGCAATACATTTCCAGAGGTCATGATGCAGCAGAAACTCAGGCTCAGCAACTCTTACACAAACCAGCACATGCCAAAAAAGTGCAAAAAACACCTTCTGTGACTGAACTGAAGATCAAGAGGTGTCCTCAGTCACTGTAATGCTACAGAGTTGTAAAAAGCCAAGCTTTGCAGCCAAAATACTCTTATGAATTATCCTAAGCAGCAATGCCCATGCTGTAGCCAGTGGTTGCTACTTCTGGCAGAAAAGCTGATTCTCTGATGACGGCTACATAAAAAGGGACATCTTTTCTGATAAGGAACCATTTCTTCCCTCGAGCCCTTGATTTCACTGCTACAATATGAGGCAAGGGATGTTATCCTTTCCCCCAGCAAGGGATGTCTCCTGAGATTGGGAAAAGCTCATGGCACTTAAACCCCTCAAGTAGGCAAGTGAAATCAGTGAAGTACCATTATTCCTCACAGCAATTAATTCAGTATGGAGCCAACCCTGGACAGACACACATCCACCACTGCAAAGATTCAGAATGGCTCTGTGCTTTCACACTTGCACATAATGTGCACACCTACCCTGTATTTTAAAAAGTCCAGTGTGCTAATACAGGATGTGCTGGGATGCTGAGCCCCAAACCCATGCAATGCAGAGTTTGGTTTTAGTAACTGGAAGGGTTTGGATTTAATAATCCAACACATGGGAGGGGGTTGTCATAAAGTAACACCTTCTCTTTGAGAAAAATCCAGTTTTTACAGAACATGGTCACAATAAAGATTGCATTCTTCCTTAGATTTACTCCCCAAAAAACCCAGCCAAATCATAACCTGCTGCATGTGAGCTATAATAATGGTGGTGGTAATAATTTTGTTTTTTCCCCTCCTCACCAAGTATACTACTTATGAAACTGAGGCTGAAAGGACTGAAAGCGAATTTCAGCATCTTTAATTTGGAAAACAGAATTAACTAGAAATCTTGAAAAATAACTTGTGACTAATATGCAGATTTTATCAGCTTGTAGATCGGAAGCCACAGTTTGCTGGAAGTTGTCTCCTTTTCTGCTAATTTGCCTCAGATGAAAAAGGCACTTGTGTTCTCTCTCTAAGTGAATACTTCGCTTCAGTGCATTTTGCAGCATATGCTCAAGCTTGCAGTTACTATTGATAGAACTGGAAAGAATGCCAATTTTGAAGATTTCATAAAAATTCTTCTTAAGGTGAAATGCCGCAGAATTTAATTTATAATTCAGATATTTACACTCAAACATCAGTCCTGAAATCTTCCCTTGCAACACTCTTACCATAGGTGGAATTTAATCTAAATAAAGGCTGCAATGTTGTGTGTTCAGACTGTGGCCTCACCAGAGCCTGTCATGAAAGCTGGTGATGACCATAAAACAGCCAAATGTCCAGTGGGATACCTGAAAACTGCTAATTTGGAAGAGGATAGACACATGATTTTAAAGTGAGACGTGTGCTCTGTGGTCATTAGCCAAAATCCATGTGAGGAGCAGAGGAAGCTGCTTTAGCAAGAGGACAGAGACTGGGGGAGCAAAGCCTCACAAGGGAAGAACGACCATGTTCCTTGTATCCAGCATTATTTGAAACCACCAGCCCCAGTGCTAAGGCATCATAAGGTGAAGTCATCAATTATAATCTGCAAAAGGGGCAAAACCTGCATCACACAGATTATTCCTGCAGGATCAGGGCTTATAAGTACTCTCAACCACAGGTTTCTGCAGCAGTCAAATCCTTGGTTTTCTCCATCCTAAAAACCACACATCTCAGAGGGTCTGTGACAGCAGGGACATCCCCGGACAGAACATTACCTCTACCCCAGGTGTCTGTGCAGCACTGGGAGTTTGGAGGAGAAAGCACAGGAGATGGTGCCTCTGGAACCTGCTCTGTTCCTTCCACTCCTCCCCTCTGACCCCACAGCCACACCACAAGAGATGAGATGTACAACAGGGAAAGTGCAAGTGGGCCATTGCACTGCCCATTTCTCTGTGTTTCTACTGCTCTGATTTGAGAATTTGTGCAGGCATTTCTGTCAGAAAATGGTAACTATGCCAAACTTCGATCCCATCAGGGTACAACAGAATACAACTCTGATTTCCATGTTCTTAGGCATGCAATAAAATAAAGGCAACACAGGTAGGAGGTACATGCAGATAGCTATAGGAATGCCTTTGCTACACTTAAGGACTACAACTATGAATTACACCTGGAAACAAAATGTCCAGTTCCTAGGTTTTTTCATAAAGCACCATAGTATGGATAGAGGCAGATACAGGAGCTCACGCAATCTCTTAGACAAAGTGACTAAAGCTACCAAAATATGTATGACCAGGTAAGCAGCATGATACTGTCACTCAGTTAACAGCACCACAAATGAGACTCTAGCACAGAAAATGTATCCCTGAGGAGTGTGAAAATGCATTAACTCCTTGATGCTCTTTACAGTCCATTATCAGCTACAGGAGACAGGCCATAATATCCAAATCCCCAGCATCAAAGATTAAAGTCACAATACACAGCCATAATCAATTTTAATTATAACATTCACCCTATCAACAATTCAGGAGCTAATTGGATCAATAAGTGAATTCCCATCAAGTGCAATGAGCTGCACATTCTGCAGCCTAAGTTTTCCCTGTCTGTGGCTACAGAAAGAGTTTGTTCTCAGCATTATTGGGACAAGATCACTTTTAAATTGGCTGGGGCTGCAGATCCCAGCATTGCCAGCCCTCCGCATCTCAAAGGCCCACTGCAAAGGGCAAGTCTTTTCGAGAGGCTGCAGAGAGCTACATACCAACCACAGAGGTCTTCATTATAATCGGTATTTGAAGCATAAAACATTCAACAACAGGATATTTCAACTCCTAAAACCAGTCAATTATGTTTGCTGAATTAGCCTGTGTGACTGAGTCGGTGAGTGCAACAAAGGAATAACAGTGAAACAAAAGCCCTGTTTAAAATAGGTAGCTCCTTCAGAAAATTTTATGATTACACACTGCAAATACATTTGCACATTCAATGAGTCGTACATGTTTCTTGTGATGAGAAAGCCTGGAAGAGCTTTATCAAAGTCTACCTTATCAGCAAAGGCTAATTGGCTTCCATAGTGCATCACCCATCAGAATCTAGCATTAGTGCAAGCTTCACCGACCAGTAGTTGGCAGAAAATCCCAATTTATTTTGATAACAGAGGTCTTACCTCTGGGGGTTTCCATGACCACATAATCAGGTCGTGCATCAGTGGCCCATCCCATGCCCTCCAGTCAGCATCACCCAGTTAATCAACTCAACAGCCAGGGAAGATGGGAACTGACTATGATTCAGAGTAATTTGGGAAGAAAGAAAGGTACAAGGGTGATACATAATGAGTTGAAATCTTTTTCTTTTAAGAAAGAGTGCAAAATAGAAACTAATTAATAAACTGCTATGAGTAAAGCAACCCAAAATGCAAAATAATGATGGACTAAAGTTTTCCCTACAGCAAGCTGTCATCTCAGTTTGTGAACTGTAAGGCTGATTTCCCTAGCATTATGCAAAGAAACGGCCCTTTTTTCTTTTATTTAGACTTCATATTTTAGCTACTGAGTCTTATTTACACTAAGCTGGGTTTGCAGGCAAGGAATAAACCCAAGCCTTCTATTCCTGGGCATGATCTGCCTATGCAAAAATCTGGAATTATTTCAGAGAAGCATATCTTAGTACTTCCAGACGTGCATTTCCACCACCACAACACATGACTACAAATGACAAAATCTAAAGAAAGTCAGACCTTACAGAGGGCAGAGACTGAAGATTAATTTATTAATGTAACACTTCATCTGAAATCATCTTTCATCTGTGTCACAGCTTGAAATTCTTATAATCAACCTAATAGAAAGTATCACAAGATGCTATTGGCTTGGTGCAAGACAACTGTACGGAGACAGGACCAGAATTTGTTGCTAGAGCAAACCCAGCATGCAGGAAACATTATTGCCATTTCAATCCAATGACTAATTCAAGGGTGAAGAATCAGGTCCCACCAGGATCACCTGTAATCATCTTGTGGCTGCGTGCCACTAGGCCACAGGCAAATGCTGGCTGGAGTCTCACAGTGATCAAAGAGGCAATGAGACAGCTCGTAAGTATTATAGATTCATCAATACAGCACTTATTACTGAGAACCTGAGCTAATTAGCACTGCCCCACTGACAGCACCACATTAGGATCCAACCCATCCCCTCCACATGGCACTGCCTGGTGCTGAGTCAGTCCCCACGGCTCATCCAGAGCTGACCAAGGCCTGTTGGGATGACATGAAGCACATGCCCCAATTGCGCTTGGCATTTAAATCACCCAGCTACAAAACTCAACTACAACGGTTAAATACAAGCAAAACAATCTAATTTTGTGCTTCAGAAGATCAACTAAGAGTCTCCTCACCGTCTATAAATCCAAGAGCCAGACCTGGGCGATTAGGACTGCGTGTTTCCTAGGTGATAAGCCTTTCATTTTTCTGGAAGACATTTGAAATAGAGCATAGGAAGATTAATCCTCCCCAGAGAAGGGAGAGTTCACTGACTAATTTCTCTTGCATTTAGACATAATAATTAGGCATATTGATTCTTCTGCTTTGTTCCTTACCATTATAATGAAATAATTAAGACAACTTCAAGGAAATATTTGAAAGCTCATTTCACTTTGTCTTCTCAAACGTGGGCCACCTAACAATCACGTGCACACTCAAAGGGAAAAGCAAATGCAGACTCTCGCCTTATTTATCTCTGTAATTCATCAGGCATCAACTTCAGGCAGCAAAGTGCTGCCTCAGGCTCTGCTCCATTTGCTGCCTATCATGACTATGAACAGCAACACAAATGAGATCCATCTGGTGTGACCAGGACACACATTGCTCTGCTAAGCTCTCACAGGGGGACTGGAGAGAGGCTGACCCCCTCCAAGAGTTATGAAGAAAGAAAAAACAATATTTGTAATTCTCCTTGCAGAGCCTCATCCTAGTGTTCTTACAAAATGTTATGCAAATGTTATTTCCAGTTCAAATTGTTTTAAGATTCTTGGAAGATAATGCTAAAGTGTCCACACTGAAGAGCGCTCATGATCTCTCCAATCTCTCAGACAGCGGCATGAGGTTTTTCAAATACAAGTATGACATCATCCATGAAGGACTTAAATCTTTGCATCCATAGGAGGAAAACATAAGACAAGTGGTTTGGGGGCTTCCTGATGGTCCTCAGGGATGTAAAGTTTCACTGAATGGATCAGAGCCTGAACAGTGTGCATTGTGCACATCTGCATGGATACTCAGGGAGTGCTGAAATTGGAACAATTATGAGAAGGATGAATGAAGATATTAAACATTCAAAAAGGTCCAAGAAAAGCCACTTAAACTGAAAAGGATATTCTCATGTCTAATTCAACATTACTAATTCAACAGCTGATAAGAGTTCTTTGATCTCTCCAGCATGTCTCAGATTTAAGTAATTTTAGGCATTTTTTTATTAAATATCCTTTCAAATATTAATCTTGTAAAAACAGAGGGAAATGCATATGCATTTTAAAACATGCTTGCTTCACAAATAACACTAAAGGAAGCTGATACAAAACCATGGTCTTCCAGCCCCCAAGGGGCAAAGATAATGACCAAAAAGAAAGAGGTCACTCCCCCAAAAGCATGCAGATGTGCTGCCCTGGAATATGACACCACATGTGTTAGATGTGGATGAGTGTTTAGGTCCAAAGTGAGCACAGAACTTTCCAGAAGTGGGGCATTTACTTCAGACTGGTATTGAGCACTGGAGTATCTTGACCCAAGAAATGACGTCGCAGCCTTCTCCACATTTGCTCTTCATGTAAAGCTCACCCAGACCCTTGTGAGTGATGTAGCTCTGGCACAGTACAAGCTGTTACCATTTAATAGGTATCTCCTGTACCCAGTGGTCACTGTGACAGCAGGGAACCAATGTTTATGATTCAACACTTCACACGGAAATCTTAGATGTGGCTACCTCTCAACAGGAGGAAACATCCAAAGAATGTGTTTTTCTGGTATTTTTACTCCCTGAGAAATGAAGGGTGCTTTCTGTATGACTCACATCCATGTTTTTCACTTGTGATATTTTTAAACTCTCAGATCCAGAACTGACTGGAATGCAAAAAAAAGTGACTTTTCTCCTGTCCTACCCCAAAGGGCCTTTCAGCCAGGGACAGGTGACAGTAGGAACTGGGAGTGGGTCATCTCCAGGTTTACAGTGGGGGTAGAAAGCTTAAAAGGAACAGCTTTAGAATTTATGCATGTCAGCCATACATGAAAGCTAAAAGGTTTGATGAAAAAGTATACAGACTTCTTTCCTATGAGAACATCATGTGCATTTGAAAACAAACAGAAAAACACATCCAGAGTAAGGGCTCCTTTCTCTCCCCTCCAGCCAAAAGTATCTTTACAGTGTAGATGAGAGCTAAATTTTAAAAAATGAAGTTAATTAAATACACAATTCAAAGAGATATCCTCATGACAAGTGATCCAGAGCAGATTGTCTGCATTAATTTCCTTTTACTGCACATTCCTTTCCAAATTCTACATGCTCATATTAGGGCATCATGGAGAAACCCACATCTGTCTTAGCTGCACCCAGACTGTGCAGATCTAAATTGTCCAGTCCTCAGAGTCAAAAGATGCAAAAAACAAATACAACAAACAATGATAAAGGCGTTTCAATGCTTTGAAACTGCTCCCCAGAGTCCAGCTTCTCTTTCAGCTTGGAGAAGGCTGAAGGGCTCCTTGCTGGACCACGGCTCACCATAAAATCTTGTTGGCTAGGCTAAAACATCTTTAGCATCAAGCCGGTGTAAATGCTGCCTTTCTTTAAATACGGTTTAGTTCCTTTAAAGCACCATTCAAGAGACCTAAATGCTACCCTCAAGCTCAGACACAAGTAAGCGTTCAAAGGAAATTAACAGGCAAGGTTTTCCTCTGGGCAGAAAGACCTTGCTAATGGTTTCTCAAAACTTTTTTTTTTGTCCGCAGGAGCAAGAAAGCAGAGAAAAGTTGAGGCAGAAGAACCACACAAGCAGCCAGAATAACAGTAAAACCTGGAAACTCAAAGGTAAGAGAGGGGTTCCTGCCTAGTCAGGGGGAAGGTGGCTGCAGACACTCACAGGATGCAGGAGCACACCAGGCTCCTCTGTACCGCCAGTGGAACAAACAGGAGTGAATCACCAAAACATCTGAAGCAACTTGTTTTAAAAGAAATAACCTGCAAAGGACTGAAAACCTGACTAACAATTAAGATCAAAAGGGGTAACATCAACACAGAAACCTATTCAGTCTATACAAAAATGTCACCAGCTCTCCAAGAGACAAGGAACACAGTTTGCTTTTAAGCAACCCAGAACTGTACAAGATACAGAGTTTAAATACACTTCCATTCAGATAAGTTATCTCTTCCCCTCCCCACCAGCAGCTTTTAAAAGATTCATCTTGAACTTACAGCACTGGAGGGTTTTTTCTTCTCATATTTTTAATTCACTGGCATCATAAAGACCTTCAGCAATTTACAGTGTGAAGAGCACTTTCTCCTCAGATTGCCCTGCTTTGAGTCAGTTTGTACATTATAGTTACTTCATTAGTTACATTGCATTACACAGGGGCAAACGCAGCAGCCACTGCTCTCTGTAGCAGATGTGCCCCAGGGCCAGCACGAGCCAGATGTTTCCCAGGGCCCCACATCAGGAGCAGGGGCTGGCCTGCTTTACCCCAACTGCCCCTCTGCAGTGCTGAGGCTGGCATAGACCTCTTACCTTCCTTCTAGTTTGAAAGTGGGGTAAATCAGAGAAACACTGCAGAGGACACAGCCACATCAGCAGGCTACACTAATCAAAGTGCTGCAATTAGCAAAATAAAAAAAAAAATCACCAAGCCAACAAAGCAAACACCCCGAACCTATGGGGGACATCCAAATTCTGTTGAACTGCAGAAGGAACACTAGAGGGACCAGAATATATTTCTTCCTGCCTCTTGTCGTGATGGTCTCAGCTGTTTGTCCTCCTGTAAGTCAGGGGGATGCAAGCCAGACTCCTCAAACCCTCATGCTACACTCCTCCCATGTAGTTTTGGTGACAGTTGGATCAGGGGCAGAATCACAAATTTCAGATTTAGCAACCATGACGAACCAATGCACAGTTTTCACCCTGCCAGTCAGTTACTGCCTAACAAAATGGCACCTGGGCCAGAAAATCCCATGGGTTTTCTTTAGACATGTTCAAAGCAGAGCATTCCCACATCTTGTTGCCTAATTCCTGACTGCTGCTTCTGTGAGATGTCTCTTTTTCATAAGCACTTCCCATCTCTACGTGCTACATGATGGCTTTAAACATCGCAGACAATACAGGTGGTAAAAACCAGAATAGACTACAAGAATCTCACCTTCATCTTTGAAGGCACCTGCGCTTTCTTGGTGGGGTAGTGAGCTGCTGCAATGCCAGGAGGCCAGTCCATAGGGAATACATGTGCACTATACATGGCGTGTTGAATCTAATTTTTCCGCGTACCACCATATGGAACAGAATCTCAGCAGCATCAAACGTTTACCTAAACTCCATTAATGTCTTCTGCAAGCCAATATTTATAGCATGCACATGAGTAGCTGCTGTCAGAGTGTGTATAAATGTTAAACTGAACTGTTAAAGAAACATAATGACAGATGTAGAGATGCTGAAGAGTGCAATCTATTCTAATTTATGGTAATTTATTTCCATCATCTGGAGCCCTATTCAGAAGAGAAAGCTGAATGTATCCCAAAGCGCATCATGGGGTGGAGTGTAAAAAATCCCAGAAAAAAAATAAAATCTCTTTTAAACGAAGCAAGAGTACCCTTGTCCTAACACCCAGGACGTGCTTAGCAATCTCTCTGTGCAGAAGCAATACAGATGTGGGGTACTCAAGCCCTGCCTCTTGGCAGCCCCGTGACACATGGATTTCAATGCAATTTGGAAAGAGCTGGGAACTGTTTGTCCCATGAGAGATGTCTGATCACTGCTGAGTCACTACTTCTGGGGGACTAAGCTGCATGATGAACATTTATGAGCTCTTTCAGAGCCTCTCCAGCTGCATGAACAACCAACGCTGCACCCATGGGTGGCCAGCACTAATGAGCACAAAAATTTGAAGAGGGAAAGCCATTTTTAGAAATGAGTGAACTATGCCATGGTGAGCTATACGGCAGAAATACCTTTTCTGTTTGATTCCTCAGCAACACAAGCTGTGCTGGATCAGTTCTGCCACGAGACCCAAACCTCATCTCCCTCTCCTGTTGCTGTCATTTTGCTGTGAAAGCCATGGTGGAGAGGATGAAAAAAAGAGAAGGGGAAAAAAAGCAGTGACAGTACTTCATCCCTGCAGTGGGGACCACTGCTGGGCCATGGAGGACCATAGGCAAGGAGCTCATTTTCCTGGCATCATCCCTGCCTGGAAAGCACCAGGCCGCACGCAGCAGTGGCAGGAGGCTCGTACCCCGTGGCAAAGCCAGCATCTCCTGCATATGTCGGCCCGCCATGGAGCCAGCTCCTGCTGCCTGCCAGGGCCTCACAATCTGGACAGGCACAGATTTTGTGCTGGAACAGGCACCCTCTCTGCAGAGCTGCCTGCCACAAGTGACAGGCTGCCACAGCAGCCCCAGGACCACACACAGCTCAACGGAGCCAACGCAGCAAAACACGGAGGCTTAGGAATGCTGATTCTCTGCTGAGTGGACTGTGCTGCTTCCGCACAGCTCTGAAAAACTCCACAGTTGGCCAAAAAAAGGGCTAGGCACACAATATATGCACAGACTACAACACCAGCATGCACTCATGGACTTACATGTCAGATAACAATTTTCAGCCAAAACAAGTTTTTGCATTTTAGACTCACTTGTCTTTTTCCTAGAGTTGTCATCTCTCCAAAAAATGTTGACTTTTCTTTCTAAGTGCCAGTGCTAAGGGCTTGCAAAATCTACCCTACGAATACCACTGCTGTGCCTTCAGCAAGTTTGGGTTGGCCCCTCAGGCTGCCCCTGCTCTGGAAATCAGGTGCCACAGCCAGACTACACCATTCCAATGGGCAGAAGGGTCCCACTTGGGATGATCCATCACTGACTTCTCCAGAAGGACTGAGCCTGGGGCATCTCAGCAGAGTGTGCAGAGGAGGAGAATACAACCATTTCTGTAGAGAATATCTCCTTACAGAAATATTTTGTGCTGAAATATTGTCATTTCTGTCACAAATATTCCTCCATTCACAATCTCACCAAAGTGCCAGTTTTCAAAGGAAATTGAGATAAAGAATTATTTTTTCCCTCAAGTAAGTGAAATTTCTTTTCCCAAAGCAGCTCTACCAATGACGCCTTTTGATGTAGCAATGACAGATTCTTCCCTGACATCTTAGGTACAGCCCAAATTGCAAAGGACAAATACTCCACACGATCCTCAATCACCTGCCTCAGCCTATAACCCATGAAGAAACTCTTTCTAATACCTTTCCTGCTGCTCTGTGCCTGCCTGCAAGGAAAGCCAGCTGCCTGTCAAACTGGGCACTTGGCTGGGATTTATCGATGGATGTGCCCAGCCAACAACATAAAGTATTGCGTCTGCTCTCTGCCTGAAGAATCAAAGTTTATTAATTATTCCACTTGAAATTAAATCTCTTTCACAATAAAATCTCCACTCTTGGCCTCAACCCTCTCAATGAGTAATTCCATCAAGGAAACTCTTCTTGCAGCACTGTTCACAGAAGATTAAAAAAAGGGAATGACTATGTTTAGAGAGTAACTCTACTGAGTCATACTTGTGAGTAATCCCTCTGTCCACATGTCCATGGGTCACCAGTTCCAAAAGGCAGCTTGCAACGCACTCAGTACTTGGCAGTGAGCAGCTTTTGCACTTTTATCCATCCTCAAATGCATCCTTGTGTCTGCGTGCAAGATTAGAACAAAACGCTGCTACGACACAACAGCACACACCATGTATATCACCTCACCAAGATCAAAGGCACACAGCAGCAAAGAATTTAATTAAAATGTTAAAATTAAACGGGAAGGCATCCATTGTTTAACTTTTGGCAGGCATCTTCTTTCAAACTGGGTCCTAATTCCGTTCCAGCACACTGACTGCCCTTGGAGGTGGCAATCAGGAGAGCTCTGCTGGATTTATCGGCTGCTGGATTTGGCGGTGGGGGAATCCCAAGCTTGCTTTGGCTTTCAAGCACAGTCCCTAAAAAAACACTAAGAGAAACTGCTCAGCTTCAAAGGATAATTATTGCTATATACATATTCTGCAGTAATAAGCCAACTTCCAGTATCAAACCTAAGCCCCTTAGGCTGGGCACGAGATACACCCAAGAGCATCGTTCCCCCTTACAGTCCCAGCAAGGAGGTGTGACCTTGCCAAATTCAACCACTTCAAGACACCCTTCCCTCCATACAAAGGCTGTTTGAAATGGGGTAAAAAACTGATGCAAAGAAGTGATGTTTTGTGTGCAACATGGCCTCTGTGTGGGGAGGAGCAGGAGTATGCAACGATGTGGTTTTAGACTCACAGGCAGATGGGGGCCTTGTCTTGTTTGGTTTTGCTTCGAGCATACCTCCAGCATACAGCCAGGGAGATTATTCTGCAAACAGTTCAAGCAAGGCTCAAGTTTGCTTGTTAAATAACTGTAAGATATTTCCTGGCTTCCTGGGGTATTTTGATCTGAATGCTTAAGGCAGCCATAGACCACACAGCCCACCTCAGGGAAGCTGAATCAAGAAGCCAATTGTCTCCCTGATTTTTGGGAACCTAGCAAGGAAGATTTTGCTTCTTCTTTAATACTATCTGGGATGCCACAGAGGCTCTTCACCTAATATCAAAATTGTCAAATGCAGTGTCAAACATGGGGCCCCAAATACAAACACCCAGCATGCACATGACAAAGGATCTGAGCTGGGGCTTATCACTTCAAGCCAAAGATACTTTGGATTTGCATCACCTGATAAATTACATAGGAGGGCATAGCAGTAACATCAGGAAAAGGGAAGACTGAGGACAAACACAATAAACTTCTCTTTGAAATTCAAGGAGCTACTCTAGAGCTGTTACTATAAATTACTTCCTGATGTATCAATGATCTTGCTAATGTTGGGTAGCATTTCATTTTGAAATCTTCTGGGCAGAATCTCACCCTCAATACTTCAGGCTTTTGAGTATTTCTAGTGAATATTCAGCCAGGCTGTTCACAGCAGGCTCTGGTATTTCTCATAGAATAAAGATCAAGTTGACAAGTTGGGACTTCTGCAAGAGAGTCAAATCAGATTTATTTCTGACAGCAGGTCTAGGACTGTACACCTCTCCTCTGAAAATGTGTAACACTTCATTGAAATCTTCCTGCTTCAGTTTTTCTCCTGCTTCCTTAACACTACCTCTCTCCTGCATTTTAGTGACAAGTATGGGGTCTTCTTATCAAAGAGGCTTCTCCAATCCAGCAAAAGCCCCCTGTGTCATGGTCTCTGATCACTGAAAACATCCTCACTAACTTCTGCCTTGCAATGGCCCTGCCAAACTGGGTTGGAACATCTGCACCAGTACCCATCCAGGACCTGGAGCCCACAGAGCTCCCCACAATGTTTAGGCCAAGCCTCAGGCTGCAGCACTTTACGCTCTCCACACTATTAGCTCAGCAGCTCCCCCAGGGTCTGCCTCTAACACAGCCTTCTCCCAGATGCTAAGGCATTCTGGAACAGGCACAGACAGAACAGCTTGCTCAGAGAAACACATTTATTTATCCATTAGAATATCACAAAAAAAGGAAAGTTAAAACAATAAAGGGCAATGAGCACATTACTTCAGCCTTTCCTGAGCCTTTTTCCTGGGTCATGCACCTACCTCACTGCTTTAAGGGCCAAAGCTGACATTCATCTTGTGAGACCTTTCTGCTTTGCTCTCAACACTGAGGTCCATAACATTTGCTTTATGCCACAGATGGCTGCTCATCTGGAAAACCTCCTCTCCTTAGGGGCCACGCCAGTCTAATCCTCTGCTGATCCTTCTCCCCTGGCAGCGTTATGAAAATACTTCACCACAGCAGAACCCAAGCTGTTCGACACAAGACTCTGTTCCCTCCCACCACAACCAACCTCTGAGCCTGACCCACAGTTTTCCCCTCACCATCCATTCCAGCTTGGGTTTGAGCACTTGCAAATGCATGCAAATACTCCATCCAAAAATCTGGAGCATGCACTCATGGCTGTGCATGCATCCATAGGATGCTAATGAGGCAACACCTAATATTTTTGTTTATATAAAATGTTCTTAGAGAATACTTCCTTACTTAAATGAATGTTATATATCAAAGCCTTTCAATGCCATAAGTAGTATTTGCAATTATAATAACTGGAATCCCCATCATTTTATGTGATTTAGGATTTTCCTTAAGAATGGGAAGCACTATTAGCTTTTTTAACTGAGTGAAGTATTCAGAATGCAAAAACACTGCTTCCAAAAACAAACCTGAAAAGTCTCTACAATGGCCAGAGGACAAAACTGTGCAAATTAAAGCAAAAGCATACAGTTTGCCTAATACAGTTTGCCTATATTCAGTATTCTTTCAGTTTTGCCAAAAAGCAAGCAAGCTGCCACTTTAGCAACTATGTCACACTTTGCAGCACATATGCCACTTTGAACAAACACCTTAAACACAGCATCTCCACACTGTATGTTCCTTTCTATAATGTTCTTAATAGCACTCTCTAGCTCCCCCCGAGAGTAAAATCCATGAAGACCCTCTGGCAGCTGCTGGGCTGGACAGACAGACAGCCAAGTGCTGTTTTCCACACTGCACCCCAGGCCCATACTAAGACAAAAGCATTTTTATTCAGTGCCTGAGGGGAAAGCTGAGCTTGCAGATGTGCAGCTTTGTCTTCCACCACCAGCCCTGTGCCGAGTCCAGTATTACCTGCTTTCTGCCTCTCCTCTTTCCCAGCTCAGGACAAGGTCCTCTCCCCTGGAGCAGAGTGGACAGCTTCGCCAAGCAGCATCTCCTGCCCCTTGGGATCATACACAGTGCCATGAACGCAGGTTAAGCCAGGGACCAGAGTATCCAAATGATAAAAAAGGTTCTATCAGAAGCACCTCCAAGACCGTCCTCTCCCAATTGCAACATCTGAATCCAGAGATGTCAACATGCAGGGCTTTTACCCGGGGCTCCAATTATGCAGATGCTGATTTACAGGAGTGATGACAATTTTTATGAGGGCGATGTTTCAGTCAAGGAGACTTTAACTGTTTTTGTCTAATAGCAGAACCCTCTATCTCTACACATCTTATTGCTAGTTTGAAAGTCAGATCATTTTTGTTCTTTTCATAGAAATCCGGTTTGCATATATAATCAAATTTAGTATTAATGAGTCTCTTTCCTTATCTTCTACTCCTAATGCTTCAAACAGCCACACTCAGATAAGAGCAGCCATTGAAATGGCTTACCGTGAGATTTTACCAGTTTCACCCAGGTACTTCCACAGCAGCAGCACGTAACTCCAAAAAGTCCTGCTCCTGGAGCCCTGTCTCTCAACAATACGTGCTAATCCTACATAACTATTTTATACCAGGTCACACTCTGGGCTGCTTGAGAATCATCAGGATTTAAATGAATTGCTAGGTGACCTTTTAAAATCAGCTCTTCCATGATCACAACATGGCCCTAAATGGAAAACAGTAGGCATTTTCCAGATGAAAGATGTCATTTATTTGCAATGTGGTCAGGCACTGCCGACCTTTCCTCTTCCCCTGTATCAGCATTTGTACCATTTTAACAGAAATTTTTTGATGAGCACAGTTCTCAGTTTCCAACCAGATATGCATGCAGATTATGGTTGTGAACAGCAAAACAGACAGCTCTCTGCAGACTGAGTAAAACATGGGATCACAAGACAGATTTCCTGTTCTTTCACTTATGTTCTGGGTTTTCAGCTCCCATCTTTCTTCTGCTACCTTGATCTAAAACCATATGTTTTATCAAAGCCAGAGGTTTTAGAATCGTGAGACTCGCAGAAGCTGAGACTTTAAGACACAAGGTAAAACACCATATAGGCACTGCTAGTGCTTCTGCTGCCTTTATACCAGTCCCACTGGCAGAGTGACATATGGCTTTCACATCTGCCTTCAGTGAGACTACAAAAACTTTTCAGATCCTTCCTGTCACACATCACAGAACCTGATGTCTAATGGCACAATCCACTTCCTGGGTTCTTCCTAATAAAAATAACTTGTCTGACAGAGTTCTCTGCCTGCAGATTACTCCAGTAAGTGCTCAGAAGTTGCAGACCCAAAGCCAAGGATCAATGAAGCCTGTTCCCAGGGCTCAGGTCTCTCGAATGCTCACATCCCATTGGTTCATTGTGGCAATTTTTGCCTGCCCAGAGCTGCAGTGTATTTTGCATGTATTATGCTAAGCTGCCTATAAGAAATCATCCAATTAATGACAGCTTACAGAAAAGAGTTAGTTACATGGTAATTACCTTTCTAATATTAAAATACCATAGAAATGGATTTATATTTTTTGATTAAGTGGCACATGTTTTACTGACCTGACACTACACATACAAGACCTTTGAGGTAGCAACTGCGACCCAGTTTACAAAAACAGCTAAGTACCAACATCCCCAGGCAGACATCAAAAGACTTGACGATATATTTTTAACATGTGTTTGTGCTTCTTATACATCAAGATGGATGGGCCCAGCACAAATGTAGCATCTGATCCTGGCATTGCATAAGCGACATCACCAGGCAGTAAGAAATACTACTTTTTTTAAGGCTTTTCTTTCAATATGAAGGTAGAGAAGATCAAACACTCAACTCTTCCACCCTGCATCCATGAAGAGCATTAAGCTTCAGCAAGCTAACCCTGCTCCATCAACTAAGTCTCTGCCCATACCAGAGTAGCCAGCAGCCTTCCAGTTAATCAACAAACAAACATGCAAATTGATGAAGAGTCTCAAGCAGCTACAAAACATCTCAGGCCCATAATACAATAGACAGAGCAAACTACTAATCACAAATGCTTCATGCAAGCATTACCTTCTTACTTCTTTCCCATTTATTTTCAGCATCTCAAGATATCTAGGCTTTTCTAGGGCACACTTGAAAGCACGCAGCTACTTATGTCCATTCATATGCATGCAAATATAATCCAACAAAAGTGCTCCATGGCCAGATGAGCAATCAGCACTAGGACAAAAGACAAGACTTATTATCACTCTTTCAAGATTCAGATTCCCTTTGCCTTCTTAACACACATCTGTGTGCAAGGCAAGAGGTGCTAACCCTTTCAGAATCTATATCACAAAAGCAAGCTTGACTCTTGCCAGGCAGGCAACAGTTTTTTCCTGGCTTTTTTCCTGGCTCACCAGTCAAGTGATCACAATGTGAAGGCAAGGAAGCAAAGCAAGTTTAGCTCGGTCCATGTACACCACATACAGATTTTTCAAACCATCTTCATCCAATTTCCCCCAAAGATTGTCGTCCAAATGCCCTGCAACGCTTTGGAACTCTTTGGTACATCCCATGAAGATGCTCATGTGCAGTGATTAAAGCTAGTCACACACAGCCTGGAACATTTTTTTTTTTGCATAAAGGCAAGAATTAAAACAACTTCTCAGACACATATGAGTCCACTGAACATCCTAATGTTCACTTCCAAGTTGTCCTATCAAGAAAAGCCATACTGTCCACAAGATCTGCCATGCAACATAAATGATTCACATGTGCCGTGATAAAAGCTGCACTGGCTTAGACAGAGCTACACTGTGGCCTTTGTGTCAAAAATACCCCCTCCTCATACCAGCCACACAGAGCTGCAAGTTGGTGGAGATGGGAGCTCAGTGCAAGGTACTTTAAAACACCAACCTACAGATTACCATCAAGGCAATCACAGCATCTCCCAACTGGCACAATGGTGGAGTTTCTGCATCCCTGCTATTTACAGAGGAATACAGGGAAAGATATTATGGACAGCACTGCAGCTCCTGTTACATTACACAAAACCGGACAAGTATCAGGTTGCTTTGGGTTTCCAGAAGGAAAGTTGTTTGTGGAATTCACAATGTAATTAAGCCCTCCCCACCCCTCCTGCAGCCTAGGGATACAAAGTTTCCACTTTTAGAAAAATATTTTTGCCAGTAACAGCCTGAGTACAGCAGGTAGTTCCTATACCCATCACAGTACATGTGGAGAGCCTTGCTTTTCATTTAATTTCCTCTTCTAGGGTTCCAGAGAGACAGCAACTGCAAAACAAACAGACCAAAAGCGACAAACTTGCTTGTCTTGCTCACTTTTTGCAGACCCCAATAAAAGCAGTCTAAACACATCCAGAGAGTCACAGGACCAAAATTAATCCAGGGAGACGAATGAACGTATTTCTTCACTTTCATCTTTCCTTATTCATTACTGTCAGGTGAATGTATAAGACAGTTATTTTTCAAGTGAAGTTGTGAGAGTGTTCGTGACATTGCTCCTGGTTGTAGTGCCACAGTGGATTATCTGAGAAATAAGCTTCAGAAGAACATTCTTCCCATGCAAAGATCTGTGCAGTAACAGCCAAGGGACTAAAGAGGAGCAAGAACAACTACAGCTTTTAAATAGCTCTTCCCTGCCCCCAGCACATGCCATGAGTTGACTCAAAGCTGGAAACACCCAGGCCTGACCCAGTACAGTTGTGTGCACTTTTCCAAGCTCAGATTTGTGATCTACATGCTTTATTGCCACGGTAGAGCTAAAAAATGCAGCCCTTGCATAATTGCTACAAGTCGATTTCTTGGTTTCTTTTCTTCCTCTTAACCTTTCCCAGGCCTGAGCCAATGTTATCTCTCAATGGCTTCTAAATGGAAATTGTTGTCTGAAAATAAGATTACAACGTACATGAGAAATACAAATGAAAACATATTTCAGTGCTATGAATATTCAGAAGAATCAGCCTTATCTCAGCAGCTTCTCCCTGGGTGTTAGGTGACCATCAAAGGAAGAAATTTAAGAAGGTCAGATAAGGTTGCTGCTCCTCGAGACAGAGGTCCATGTCTGAGCCAGAATACAAGTAAACTGGAATCTGTACACCTAGAAATTAATTCTGCAACAGTTACAGTTTCACACCTGAGAAACATATAGCTGCTTCAGCTGCCTCCAGACCGCAGATGTGTGCACCCACAAACACACAAATTTCAGCAGCAGCATGTCTGTGAATAAAGACATGCTCACTCCAGAGTCACTGTGAGCCAACCCAAACCATCCAAACGACAAGAGTGAAAATTCAAGGCTGTACTGCATGGACAAGCTAAGGACAATTTCAGCCTGTACGACCTCCACCCTACTAGTCTTTCTGAGGAACCTCCACAGCTCTGCCATCTGTGCTGCGACACCACAGAGCCTCCCCCCAGGCACAAGAGCCACCGAGGCGCCCAGAATCACTGCATCACTAGCTGGGCTATGAACTTTATTTCTTTGCAGATGCAATCTAGGACTCAAGTGGGAGGTGTTAAGGGGTGTAATTTGACTGTTCTGATCAAGTGCAGCGAGGTCTGTGAGGCTGCCGGGGGGACACAGAAGCAGACACAGAATTGACTGGAGCATTTGGTCTTTTTTTAAAGTCTAAAATTATGATTAGGCTGATAAAAGGAGTCTGAGGGGGAGATGGACAATTAGTTGAGACTGGAGATGGTAGAGAGAGGTGGACAGCAGTTGGGAGGCATGGTAAGAAGAGAAAGAAGATGGGTGTAATAAGATTAATTGAATAGAGATGGAATTTCAGTAATCCAAAAAGCCTTGTAAGTATATAAAAAAAAATAAGGTCTTCCACACTCTGAAATATCATAAACTAAATTGTGCTTAATTCTACTTACACATACATGTCAAACAGAGAGAAAGTAATTTCTCAGATCATCTTAAGTGTTAACACACTCTGCACCCTTCTCCCACACTCCCTTATTGCCAGGGACTGGCCCACCTTGGCTGTGCCAGAAGAGCTCTGTTTACACACAGCCGCGTGTGCATGTATGTGTACACACACAGGCAATGTGCACTTGTAGCAGCCAGAAGAGCTCTACTTGTGGCTTCCAACCATGACAAAGGCAGCTTTTATATATGGCTGTTGGAAGAAGTTACAGACCCAGGAAAGTGCCAAGAGTTCCCACTCGTTGTCCCCAGGATGCCAACACACTGACTGGGGTGGGAACAATTTTCTCTACGGCACAGCCCATGCCCATCAGCCCAGAGTCTTTCCCAGAAGGGCTTGCTTCCCGAGCTCCATCAGATGCAGTCTCATCAGGAAGACAGCCAAAAGACCACGCTCCCAGCGGCTATTTGCCACAGGAACAGCTTTGCTCCCCATTCTTCTGCCCCGAAGTGAGCGCTGCAGAGTGGCTGAAGCACCCTCAGACCAGCACCTGAGGCTCAGTCCCTGGATGTCCTGACTTCTCCTTGAGGCAGGAGCAGCAGTGCCAGGTGGGTTTGTAGAGCTCTGGGCAAAGAACACAAGGGACCTTGTCCGTCCACTGCCACATGCAGATGACCCCACCGTGGGGCCACCCCATCCCACGCCATGGCACCACCACACCACCATCACCCAACTCCACAGGACCTGATAATTCAAGGTGCCTGGCGGGGAAGAGGAGCTGCTTCTGGTGAGCAGGGAGAGAGTCTGGGGCGAGCAGCTGCCCTCAGCACACCAAAACATCTCCTCACAGACACCCCAGTCCGGGCTGTGCGTTGCAGGTGCCAACAACGTGGATAAACATCCGCACAGGGACGCGCCCCCTAGAATACGCGCCTTACATAATTCCCCGGCCAGTCGGCGTTAGAGGAATGTGATTAATCCTCCATGACATGTTCTGAACTTTCCGTTCAGAGAGGCCCTCTACTCCCGTAGACCTACTGGCAATGGATGTCATTTGACCTGCAGACTTCACTACGAATGAGCATCAGAGCAACGCACAGTGACATTGCTCCGCACACCAATTATCTGCCTCCTTCCCCGCTCGGCCCAGAGACAAGTTTGCATAATGAGGATTTTATTTTCCTCGGTGTTGTTTTTTGTTTTTTAAATTCGTTTACAGCCAGGACAAGGGGGGGGGGGGGGGCCACCCCCACCCTCAGCCCCCAGCCCGCCCCGCCGGCCACAGCGCTGTAGGACGCGAGTCCCCGGCCCCTCGCCCCTTGTCCCTGTCCCCAGCCCTCGTGTCCCTATCCCTCAGCTCGACCCAGCTCCCACCTGTTCTGCCGGGCGCGCACTTTGGCGACAGCCCCCCCGCCACCCTTCATAGCCCGAGACTCACCCACTCGAGCACCCTGAGGAAGGCCAGCGGCTCCTTCACCACTCGGAAAGTGCCCGCGGAGGCGAGCTGCGGGCAGAGAGAGGGGTCAGCATGGCGCCCGCTCCACGCGCCCCGCAGCGCGCCGCCCGCCCCCCGCCCGTGGGGCTCCGC
>VZTD01001648.1:358341-452115 GCA_013397725.1 Rhagologus leucostigma
GAGGAAGAAGATGAATTTATGAAGTTTGTAGTTTCACTGGAAATTGAGGCAGATGATTTTGTGTCAAAACCACAGATCTGGAACAAACTCAGCTGAAGTCTGGTAGCAGTGAGACTGGGTCCAGTTTTTTAGAAACTTAAATAATCTTTTTTTTAAACAATATAAAAACCAGCTTTCAGGTCAGAATTACATTTAATTTTCTTCAAATAAAGGTTCTTGTATTTTCTCTTCTCTTTTCTTTCTACCCTAGCAGAAAGAATAGGAAAGGAAAATGGATAATTTTCCTTACAAAATATTATCAAGTTTGCGTTAATTTATTTATATAACATGCTCTAGGGAATACAAAACTCTTCTCAGCAGTTCTGGGAATTGCCTGCTGGTGGCCCCGTGCTGTGGAAAGCAGAGTCCCCTAACAGAGGCAGAAGGACAGACCATCCATAAATCTCCCAAGAGGCACAAGCAGGCAGGGACACACAATCATCCATCTGACTTTCAGCCAGAACTTCTCCCACTGGTAAAAAGATGCAGTGCCAGGTCACTGCAAAGCACCTGCCTTCACTTCTCATGCCTGAAGAAAAAATTATCATAGGATATCCCGTGTTGCAAGGCGACCCACAAGGATCACTGAGTTAAATTAGTCTACTCCCCAAGAGCAGCAGGGTAACTATTCTCCCTCCTGCAGAGATTTCCAGCTCTGGTGTCTGGTATTCCCACCAACAAAGCCCTTGGCTGTGGGAAGTTTCATCACTGACTGTTTACTGTGACTCTCATGTGCTGTTTCCTTTAATAGGTTTTTTTCATGGAGAGACTTACAGCTGTGGATATATTGAAGCAGTTAAAAACCTCCTGAGAGATTTAAAAAAAATGCTGAAGTATTTAGTAAAGGCATAACTTAGCAGTAGACTGGGGAAGATGTGGAGAAAATTTTTTCCTTGATTTTATTAGTAGTGTATTCTGGAAAAAACCTCTGCCCCATCTCCATTGACTGCCACAGAGAACTGGAAACCTAATTCACTAACCCTTTATTAATGACTTCCAATTATAAGCCTGAGATTTTAGTAACGAACTTCAGTTTTGAGAAATTGTCAAAGAAAGGAAAACAAAAGCAAACATTCCTAAGACCTCTACCACTGGCAGGTTGCAAACAGATGGTTTCTCCACTGTTCTCTAGGTCAGCACACTTGGGTTTTCAGCAGATACAGGAGCTCCATCATGCTGGTTTTGGGGTGGTATTCTCATTCCCTCTCCACCGTCCCAGTCGTGTTTCATCTTGGTGCTCCTCAGTGCTTGGCCATCCCCACTTCACCTGCCCCACTGGCTGGAAATCCTTGCAGAACCATGGCAGGAACCTTGGTTCATAGCCAGTGTTTAATGCCTCTTCTTGCCATTATTAACCCTTCCAGATGGCTATTAGCATTTATTCTTGGATATGGCAGTGTCTCCGGGTTTCATAGCTGCTCTCTGTAAATGCTATCCCAGTCAGCTAAGAAGTAAGAGCATCTCCATCCCAGTTCTTGAGCATCTTGGTACAAACCTTGCTCTGAAAATTACATTAAAGCTCCAAGCTTTTTTGATCCTACATAATAATACACACTCTGAAATGCACGTTCAGGTTAGCAGACATGATATGTCTGCGATTACTGGTGATACAGCAAGAAGTTGTACCCCAGGACACTACATTATATTCAGTCTTCTCACATCTGGATGACTGGGCTTGACATGCATGAATCAGTAAAAGCCAGAGAGGTGCAGTTACAAATCTCCACGCTGAAAGAAAAATGGGCTGGAAAGACTCAGAGTATTTCATAGGGACAGAACCTCATAGGAGGCTCCTGCCCTTTCTTTTCCTTGGAAAGGGTCCAGCAGTGCTGTAAGGTGAAGCAACCATGCCAGTCCTACATCACTGCTGGGGGCTAAAGTTCTCCACAGACACTAGCTTTAGAGCTCTTCAGAAAAATAAATTTAATTTGCCCAAATCCCAATAGCTCAAGTTTAAAAGCTAAAGTCTTAATTTCAGGATTAGTTTTTTGTCCAGCTACAGGCAATGATCTCCTTCCTGTTTCTAGGAATCACATACCTTGATTTTTCATTTGGGTAGAAGGTAGGAAGCTTCTGTACCTTATCAAAGGCAAGTGTGAGAACTGCATCTGTTAGATGTTATGTATCAGTAGGAAAATCATCAATACCTGCCTACCCCTCATTTCTGCCTTGGAAAGGTTTTCTCAAACAGCTTTGCCAAAAGATGTGTATTAGACTTATACCAGCCTGCCTGAACCTGTGTTCTCACAAATAATTTCCTACAGTGTTGTCTGAGCACCAGACCAAGTGAATACAGGCTTTTGCTGCACATCCATGGACTGCAGACCACACTATGCTGGAAAGCAGCAGATCCATGGAAGCATGATTGTGCCAGCACCACTCCTCAGTACATGGCTCCTGATCAAATTTTCCCTGTGGGAATGGAGAAATAGCCACTGCAAGATGGGGACATTAACTTAAGGGATGGTAGTGCTCCTGCCTCTGCCCAGGGCTGCAGCAGTAAGATCCATTCCAGCCTTGAGGGGCTGAAAAAGATACTGGGGCTTTGTTTTTCCTTGGGATTGTCTGTGATTTAAATCTTACTTCCACCTGCCAATGTGGAAAGGGAAATGGTTGATCTATTGTTCTCCTAGGCTGGACATTAAATGTAAGCCAGGTGCATCTGCACACAGGTGTGTGCACAAAGGGTAAATAGTAGAAAAATTATCTCTCCTTGCATGTGGCAGAGCACAAAGCCTATGACTCATGGGTCATTCAAGCTGCATCAGCAAGGGCCAGATAACGGGGTCACTTAATCTGAAGCAAGTCTAAGGCAACTGGTGGCAGCACCAGTGCAATTTTTTTGTGAGCAGTTGGGTGTGGAAATGAGGTCTCGCACACGCACTAGGAGGACAATATGGTGCCTAGCACAGCAGATTTCCCAGCTCCAGCCAGGCCTCAGTCTCACTGTACCTGTCACTCTTCTCAAGATCCACACTGTCGAGGGTCACTTCATCCTCTTGGGGTCTCCATCAAATTTGTTTGCAATACATTATCTCCTAGATAGGAGAGCTTGGTGCTATCTCTTGGATCTTTCTGTTTTTAAATCTCCTAGTCATTTCGATTAGTTTTCAATATTTTCCCCTGGGACTCTATTCTGCTTCAGGGAGCTTTCCACCTTTTCCTGGCACAAGAGAACTCACTCACCCACCCCAAAGCCAATTGCCAGTCATTTCATGGCTTGGCTTCACTTTTTTGGTGTGTTCACTCTAAAATTTAAGAACAGAAGAGCAACAAAATATGAGGCCTTGGGATAGCGAAGAATTGCTTTCCATGTGGCCAAGAATCACGTATGGTGATCCATGGGAGAGACCAGGCTCTTAGGTCGCAGACAGGTTATATACCACATTTTCCAACACCTATAAGCTCTCCACCCCCCTTAAATTTTCAAATCCTAGATATACACCCCTGGCTATAAATAATCCTCAATAAGCCTAATTCCCCAGGGAATCTCATTTCTCAGTCTTCCCTGTGTGCAGGTGATAGGGCCAAGCATGGATATCAATCCCCCCTCACTATATGTTAAGGTAAATAACTTGAAATTCCATAGGACTGCGAAATATTCCATCCTCAGAAGCTGAATAAAGTCTGCATACAGAAACACACACGCTTGTTTTTGAGCAAAATAGCTTGGAAAAAATGCACTTCTCAGTATGTTGCCAGAAAATAAAAAGCCTTCAGGATTCAAATCAGCAGAGCAATGACGCTATTGCTTATTATTAACCTAAAAGTACAAAAGTATTTTGAAAGGAGCTTTCGTCAATCAGCATTTGTTTTTCTATCAACATGCACAACTTCTTTACCCAGTGTTTTTTTTTAGAGTATGGCATGAAAATAATTATGGAGTACTTTCTAAAGGTTCAGTGATTAAGGCAAGAGCATCCAGCTCTTTGGCTGCACTATAATGTCTACAAGTCAAACTAACTTAGTAAGACATCTAGATCTCACACAAGAGTTGTAATTATTTCTCTCCTGATCTCTAAGAATATATGCAGAATAGTCTTTAGTGTTTCTTCTTGGATTTCAGTTATACAACTGTGAAATGAATTTTAAAATCTTATTATTGAAAGTCAAGTTTTCCCTAGTCTAAAAGTTTTGCCTGACTTGGCTGCAACCTTTGTTCCATGTACAAAAAGTGATCCTGATTTGATTTTAAAAATGAATCACTCATTTTCCTTTTTCTTTCTAATCCTTCACTGCCATCGAGTCTTGTCATTTTTGATCCTAACTTCCACAGCACATTGTTTGGCTTTAATCAAAAGCGTTCTGTAGTTAGGTTCCAGCTAATTTGGCTTAGACTATTTAAAAACAAAGAAAAATAACCTTGCTTCATGGTAAAACCCAGCTAAGTTTCAAAGGAGCTGAACAGAGGTAGCTTAATTTCATAAATGTATCACTGGCAACCAAATTAATCTCTTAAAATCATGGGGATATAATTATCCTGGGCATTTTGAGGGTGATTTTGTACACAGGAATATGAAGAGCAAAAATGAGCGTGAGAAGCACTGCTACAGTCATATTCAGTCTCTCTCCAAAAACCTGGGTCTGCAGCTCTAGGAGGGACACTGTCAGGGCTGAGATCCTTCAAATCCAACCTACTTTTCCATTTCATCTTTTACCAAAGGAAATGTTTAAATGCTAGATTTTTTTTTCCTTAAAGTGAGAAGGGAAAATGTCAGTGCACTGGCTCCAAGGAAGAGTTGCAGAAACCAGAGCTGCTTTGGGTTAACCACAGGGGAAGGGGCTTGTACCACATCCTGCATGGAGGTGATGACTTCAACCTTCCCAGCCCCATGAGGGAGATGTCCACACATCCATGCTGTGCCCTGGCCCGGTGCACAAGAGCAACAACAAAACCCTAACCCACCTTGCTGCTGGTTTGCAAGGAAAAATCTCTTTTCAGGGTAAGGAATTAGAGGGTCAGGGCTAGCCAGTGGTGGGGAGGACTCACCTTGCCAGCTCCAGGATTGAAGGAGAAATATCACAAACCCAAACACTGCTCCTCAATACAGCTAAAAGCACATGCACACCACTTACATCCTTAAGGAGGGATGAGGTAGGCATACTGCATATACATCTCTGTATCCCAAGAAGTACTGTCCGGTCCTTTCCTTGCTGAGGGAGGATTTGTTTAACCTCCTTCAGTCTGGATTAAAGGTCTGACAGCATGGTAGGTGCAAATCTCCTATAACACAATGTGGAAAATATAAGCCTACCAAAATCCCCGAATTCACACCAGCACAGCCCTGCAAGTTAGAAAGTGTTTTTCACAGCTGGCTGTGTAACATAGCTAAAAAAAATGCAAAAGACAGGAAACATCACAAATACCATCACTCTCCAGGGGATACCCATCCAACTCCCCATGCACCCAGAGCCTGGAGTTAGGAGCTGGTGCCCCATCACTTCAGAAAACAATATGTCCTTCTCTTTAAAACTACTACTTGCTGGTCTGAGCTCTCACACAATCCATGAGAGGATCATGGAAATAAATAAAGGAGAGAAATATCAGATAAGAATATCAGCTAAGAAATTAATCTTACTCCATTAGGAATTGTTAAATGCAAGAGTGAAATTTTGCTTAACCCACCACTGAGAAATTCTTTTCTTTCTGCAAAACAAAAGTGGAGTGAACCTTACAGCACTAAAAACCACACCTGCAATGAACCACAACAGGCCCGACAGCATGGCGCTTCGCATGAGATGCCTTCCGCACGAAAGTGAGAACAGGCAGTGTGTATTCTGGGACACCCATGTCAGGCCACTGGGTATAATGGTACTGAGTCACTATGCGTCCACTAGACCTCCCTTTCTGGGAACCCTGCAACAAAAAAATAATTCCACATGTAAGCAGCCCACATCTTCTTTATTTTATTTCCATGAGAGGATCAAAATCAGCCTCTTCTCCAGCCAGGGAGAATTCAAGCTCACATCACCCTTTCCAAAAGGTGCCCCAAGCACAAGGCTGCAGATGAAGCCAGGCTGAGAGGCACAGTATCATTTGTTGTGCAGCCCGGGCAAGGTCAGAGCAGCAAGGGTGGATGCTCCAAATCAGATCAAAAAACTCAACAGGTTCCACTGGTGAAAGCCTGGGCATGCAAGGCGTTAAAGACAGTGACCTGCTGGATGTTCTTGTAAAAGGCCCCTAATTAGTACTTGATGGGTGGATAGAAGAGTTTTAAGCACAGCACCAGTTCCTGTCACCCGCAACAGAATTTCAAGAAGCTTTTAGGAAAAGAGCAGTTCTCTACATCCTGCTTTTGGGGATCAGAAATATAAAATTAACTACAGAAGTGTAAACTATAGGACAGCAAGAATCTATAGCTCTCAAAAAACTGCCTAAAACATCCCTCAGTAGCAGCTCCCATTCTTCCTTCTCTTGCGGACAATTCACACATTATCTCTGCTTTCCTCGCACTGACTACAGATTTCCCAAGTGCTTTCTCAGGCTCGGGGATTGAGCAAGAAGCAGTACTGTAAACCCTCAGGTTTTAATAAAGTGCTTTCTACATCTAATTGGAAATTTTGCTAACCATTTGTCAGCAGGTGCTGAAGTCATTACTGGTAACACCTCAAAACAGGAGATTACTAATGTAATAAAAAAACTTTTTATAACGATAGATAATTTTAAAAAATAACTGAGGACCTTCCTTTTCATAACGTTGAATATAACAATCCTTTCTCATCCTAAATGTTATCTGAATTTCCTTCAGAACTGCAGTCTGGCAAAAGCTGTTGTACAAGTCGTGCTGGTTGCTGATGTACAATCTATAGCAATGTTGAGAACACTGAAATCCACTGTCTGCTCCCAGGATTGTGTTTTTTTAAAATTGGGTCCCTACAAATTTGAACTAAAAAAAAAATTTAAAATTCAGATTTTTTTTAGGCTTGACGGAAAGCTTACAATACAAAAACCAGAAAAGAACAAAGAAAAAAAACGCACACTTTTTCCTGCCCATTTCAACAGCCTTTTGATTTCACTTTGCCTTGCAAGGCACTCAGAGGGAGGGGTGGAGCTTTGCACAAGAACAGCTCTCCCCAGCCCAAGGTGAGCTGCAGTGAAGTCCAGTTCCCCAGCAAGGACTTCACAACAGCTTCACAGGTGCCGATAAAAGTGGAGCAGAGACTGGGTTCTCACCATTAGTCAAGACCTGGTCAGGCTGTCTTCTGACCCAGGAACAGTGTGGAAGGAGAAAACTCCTGCCGTCAATTGGTTTCTCAGGGAATTACTTAATAATACTATTATTTTTAAGGGCTATAAAACACAGAGAGCCAGCAAGTATATCAGTCCTACTTACAAATACACCCAGTTTTCATGGGGAAAAATTAGCCTTCCCATCTGGTTAGAAATACCCTCTTAGAGTTGTCCAAACACCACCCATATGTCCCTGGTGCTGCAGAGAAGGTGACTGTTGTTTTGTTTTGAAGAACACTTGTCGGAGACACATCAGGTGAGACCCTGCAGGACAGAGAGCAGGCAGTGACTAATAACAAACAGTGGTGAATGGGTGTTACCAAACAGAAGAAGCAGAATGAAAACTGAAGTGAAAAACAGGTATGGAAAAAATAACGAAAAGGATTTCAAAACTCAGAGATATAAGCAAAAGAGTAAATTAAAAAAAAGCAAAAACAGCCCATCACAAAAATCCAAAAAAAAATGCAGGTCAGCAGAAGGTAAAGAGGACTGTGCTGGAGGGAGGGATTATATGGAGTTTTCTCTTCCCAGAGTCTTGTTAAATCAATCAACCACGGTTGGGAAAGCTATGGATGGTCCCCCAACAGGACTACTGCTTGTTTCTTCGTGGGGAGATGAGAGTGGCAAATAGAGCTTTGTGTAAGCAGCAGTAGGTTATGCACAGAGCTGTTCCTGATTCTCGGTAGAACTGCTGAGTGTCCCCTAGTTTAGTCACCTTTATAGCTATGTGTCTCCTAAGGCATAAATTTTTCTTGCTGGAGGTCATCTATGGCAGAAATGGCAAAAATCTTGAGTTTTGAGACCTTAAATAAGTAGTAGCAGAAGGGATTTTAAGCAGCATCTTTTTTCTTTCTGTTCTTCTTATATGTTATCACCTCTTGTCTCTCTTCCTCGGAATTTGGCTTTTGACTACAATTCCTGCTTCAGTTTTCATAAACATTTGGAGTCCTTCAAGGACATATTTCAGGTGCAGAAGGAACTGGGATCTATGGCAGCTCTCACTGAGTCAGTGTGGGAGACGGAGAACAAAGGCTTGATTCTATGAAATAAATTATCTGGGATAAATTACAAAATCAGATCAAGCTGTCCGAGAGCATTTACTAAAAAAGAATGGAGACTGTGACGGAATAAAAAAAGTTCTTTTACCCTCAAGCTCTTGTCAGGAAAAAGGTGGTATAGAGATACTGCACTGCTTTTCTCCAAATTTGCCTTGGCAGAAGCAACTTCTAGAGCAGACTGATGAAGGCTGTATTGTTTATTTCAATGACCTCTGTACACTAAAACTTCTTACAGAGGCTGGAAGACATGTAGACAGTCTCCATGTGTGCACAGACAGAGAATCAGAGAATGGCTTCGGTTGGAAGTGACCCTAAAGACCATCCAGTTCCAGCACCCTGTCATGGGCGGGGACACCTTCCACTAGACCAGGCTGCTCAAATTGGTCTTAGACATGTCCAGGGATGGGGAAGTGTATAGAAATATATATATATAGATACACCCACAAATATATATTTGTAGATCCCACTTTAGTAGGTGACAGCCCTAGCACTTAAAAGGAACAGTGTCTCCCCACAGCACTATAAGCCATAAGGGACATCTCTGACCAAATGACCAAATCCAGCTCTTCTGGTCTTAAGCAAGGAGCTCAGCACGCGTGACTAGAAGGACAGGATCTGGCTATTCATGTGTTGGATGACATGTCTGAGTCAGTGGTGCGATACGGCCATGAAAATGCACAAGCCTCCAACTCAGCCTCTCTGGCCAGGAACAGCAATTCCCATGTGTCTGTTCTTGTTCCCTGCTCCAAGAGGCTGTGTAAGCATCCCTACACTTCCTTGGATAGGTACTGTGGTATGGGAGCTGTCAGAAGAGGAAAAAAAAGGCAAATCCAAACTCAGCGTCTTCAGACAGCGAGCTTGCCATGTGCTTTTCTCTGCTCTTTTTCTCCTGACAGCAGCTGTCACTGATTTGAGAGCAAACCTGGTGAAATGCTGGTTGTGGAGTGAGACTTTGTTGCTGTGGTTTTGTTTCGAGCCTGAAACCAAGTCTGGCTGAATGAGTTCCCGACAGAGAGGGGATCTTGGGAGAGTGTTAAGATCCTCTACTGAAATGTAGGCTGTTTTTTGGTTTTTCTCTGAGGCTGGATTTGATAGTGCCGGTAGTGTTCAGACTGAAAGCTCCATTTTATTTTGACAACAGCTTTCTTGGTGGAGGGCGAGGAGCATATCCCAAAATCTGTTTTGTTGTGCTCAGACTTGTGTCTCAGAAGTATGTAATATTCTGGGTTTGGATGCTCTAAAATAAAGCAAAAACCCCATTACTCTCTGTGGGACAGACTCTCATCTCTTCCTGATTTTAACACAGGCACCCTGGAAATTCAAAATCCAAACATATGCATGAGAAAACTGGATTGTGGCATACAGCAGGTTCTGCTCCCCAATCCTGCAGTTGCCGTGAGGGGGACCAGATTAGGGACAGGCAGTTACTGATGTCACCAAGTCCTTTTTGACTTCTATGATGGAAGGATGAGACTCCACATGAAATGAAGGAAAACAAGAATAAATCCTGAGGAATTTGTTAAAGCATGAAATTCTTAATCTTAAAATACTAAAGTGGTCTTAAGCAGAGTGGATGAGCACAGGTATGTGTACAAGTACCTGATCCAGTCCTCTTGTGCTGGGCGAAAGGATTTAAGAAAATCGATCATAGGCAGGTAACAGACTGAAAGAGCAAAAGGCAGGACTTCCCCAGCAGAAGGACTGACCTCCCTCACAGTAGTTACTCATTGCTAGAGGGTTTGAGCTGTGAAGACAAAGACCAGAAATGTCTCAGAAGAAAAAAATCACGGTAATTACTGTGACAATGTTGATATTAAATGTCTTATTGTGGCTTACTATTTTAAAACAAGGGCTATATTTACAATGTAATATTAAACACGCTATCAAATCAAATAACTGGATTAATTTGAAACTATAAGCTCAGGTGATTTAAATGCTTTTCAAAATGTATTTCATAACACTTTTTTTCCTTTGATGCGAAAGCAGAAGGAAAGCTGTCTTTGTCTTACTGTCAAAGCTCTATTGCCACAAAAAACCATATCGCAGAACGACGAATACAATTAAGCCACTGAATGAACAAAAATAAAACATTCCCTGTGGTTTTAAAGGGTATTTTCTTTTTGTTTACAACCCTTACCAGTAATGAAAATTACGTGCACAGAACAACAGGAAGAAAAGAGATCCTTAGGATGGTTTTCATAGCTCCCAAGCAGGATATCTAGCGCAAAATCTGCTCCATGTGAATATGAGAGTTGAAGGGTGTGGGGCGGTTTAGTTGTCTTTCATCTAATTCTTTTACAGCAACTGACTTTGTTGTGACAAAAATCCACTTTTGTCTTGTGAAAAAACTGATTTCGGTCATGGGGGAAAACATAAATTGAAAACTAATGATAAAAAATATGTGAGTAACACAAGTAAAAATTAATGAGCTTTTTATTTAGTGTGGTACTTCTCTGATATTTGAGCTATTTTTTCTATTTCTTATAATTCAGAGGAAGTATAATTCTAATTCAGGAAACAACAATTCATTCTCAAGTCTCATCTGTACAAAAGCATTTTTTACACATTTTCAGTAAAGAAAAAATGGGCCAAAGAATAAGATTATTTTGCTGGCAAAACGTGAAGAATACAGCATGAATGAGAATCAGACCCTATACTTAAAAATATCAAAAAGAAACTTGCCTGTTTTCCATGGTGACAGGATAATTTTCGCATGTAATAGCCTGATTATATACAGATTTACATGTTAATCTAACTTTGCAAGAAAGAAGTTCAAAGTGAAAATCAGGGAAGCCTAAATATTTCATAAATATTAAGATTTTTTTGTTTTGTTGTGCAGTTTGTCACAGAGGATATTTTTTAGTCAAACTAACTCTATGTTGCCATCACAATACACATATGAGTTGCTATACATATGAGTTATCATCTCCATTCCTTTTGCCAGAACCAGAGGGCACAAGGGGGCTTTCCTCCAGTGATTTCCGGTTTTGAAATCACTGGGTTTGGGATAGAAAAGAGCAAATTAAAAAAAAACACTAAAAAAAAAAACCAAAAACACTGTCCAGGTACCGCTAAAAAGATTGAGGTGAGAAAACTCTCACCCAAAGACATTAAACCGCTGATGTGCACTCCAGAGAGAAGGATTTTTAAACCATAAATTTGAAATGGAGCCCTAGCATCTGACGGGTAACCTGCCGCCCTTCCGCAGGCCATTCCAGCGTGATTTGCTGCGGGGTTGGGATATGTGTCAAGAGGTTGGGGCAAGCCCAATTTCTGCCTGGGGATCAGGAATTCCTTTCTTTGCTGCATCCATTCCATCGCAGCCTGAGGCACGGAAGCTATCCAGGGCTCCACTCCTGCGTCATCCAGTGGGTCCCCCCCTTCCTAGAGGAATTGCTGACCTCGGGCACGCCGCAGCATCCACCCAGGGCTTCGGGGCTTCCGGACTGCAGCTGGTCTCGTTCTGATCCGACACGGAGCTAAATCTAGAACAAGTCCTCCGAGATCAGTGGCGCTTCCCTCTCATAAACCCACTGTACGGAAGGCAGATTAACCCAGACCAGATGTCACTTTCTGCAGCTGAGGTTCCGGCACAGAGTCGGTTTGACTGTCTGCACCTTCATAGATGTTGTTCTGGTCTTGATTGCTCAATTTTTTTGTTGGCTTCTTGACCTAACCTCAGGTTCAGCATGAGGATCCAGGAGAGCCATTATTTATTAAGAGCTTTTATTGTTTCTCTACTTCTTATTTTCAGGAGTTCAGTTTCTTCTTAAATAAAGGTCTGGCACATGAAAAATATTTTGCTAAAATAAAGCTTAAAACTGCCACAGTCAAATTGAAGATACACAGAGATCAATAGTTTATACAATCTTAGGGGTAAAATCTATCGTTTCATTTAGAAATTGGGATTCTTCCTCAATCACCACAACGCTAAATTATCCCTAAATATTTCAAGGTTCGTGATTAAATCATGAGATCGGTCAGCACCAGAGCATGCAGAGCAGTCCCTTTTAATCTTTCAGCCAAATATGATCACTGTTTCTCCTCTCCCGTTCCTTGCTCTGGTGCTGGCCACACATAAACTATTTTCTCCTGTTGAACAGATTTTCAACAGCACCAAACCGCCCTGAGGTCGCACGGTCCTTTCTGGCATAGCTCTGCCTCTCCCAGAGGATGGCAGCAAACGAACTTCATACTGTCCAAAGCTGGTTATCTGGGCAATTCTTCTTCCAGAATGAAGGAAAACCTTACCTGGCTCTGATGAGCGTATGGTTTCCAAAGCTGGTTGTATTTAACTCAGTGGAACAGAAAAAAAGGATTTATTACTTGTATTGGAAAGTAATTTACTCTCTTGGTCGTGGTTTGGAAGCTGTGGGAATGGAGAAAAAACCTCTTTGTTTGAAAGCTTTGCCAAGAAAACCAGGTCCCTCTTGGATGTTTAGCAAATTTGACATTTGATTTTCTATTGCATTTGCCATAAGTAATTGTGCTGTTGCTGAGGGAGAAGAGGTGGTTGTCTAAGAACTTCTGTACAGAGCAGGATACACTTGATTGTGCAGCAGCCCTTGAATTTGCACAGAAAAAAGCTTCCTCCTAAATGTCTGTGCAGTCATACCCTGTCACACATAGTGTTGTGAGGAAAGAGAGAAAGTGATCAATACTTGACTAGATTTGGAGATTGCAAATCATTTGCACACACTTGGTCCCACTGTAATCCGTAGCAGAGCATCGGAACTTCTGTTTTTTGGAGGCTTACAGGAGCAAATCACCAATATGTTCCAATGAACTCCTTTTGTTCTGGATTCAGGCACTGAAAGACATCAAAATAACACCAGGGATAGCAGGGAGCTAAAATATATCTAACTTCACATTATATAGACTCTTTAAGGAAAGTATGCATATGCTTTCTCATTTCACATTTTATAGCTATGACATGAAAAGATCTCTTTGGAGCTATTTTGTGCAGGTAGATTAATTTGGGCAGAGAGAAATGGAGAAGAAATCTGTGCTCCATTACGTAGCTCGAGTTTAATTTTGAACAGAGTGAAATGGAGCAGAAGACTGTGCTCTCCTCCATAGCTGGAGTTTAGGTCTGGGCAGAGAGAGACAGAGGATTTTCTGTAAAACTTCATACATTTTGTGCTACCAGCTAGAGGCAGCTTTGGCTTATGTTTCTCCAATACTTGCTGTATTTTGATCCTATATAACCTCGTAGGGAAAGAAGCAGGAATATCTGACATTCTTTCCTCCAGTATGTGTTGTATTTCACAGCAGGAGTTTAATGCCTAGCCATAATATTTTTCTATAACACAGCATGCAAGTCAAAATTCCCAGTACTTTCTATTACTGAACATTTGAGAGAGGAAATTGCTGCTGATAGGATTTAGTAGTGGTGCAGGGTAAGTGGCACACAGTGACCTGTGAGGACCTTCGAGCAGTTTCAGGAGCTGATTTCTGCGTAGGAATAGGGCTGTGCAGTGAGTGAGGGAAGGCCAGAGGCCTGATGATCATACCAGGGTGAGCTGGGCAGTTGTGGCTGCTCTTTGCAGCAGAGCTTGAGTATTGGGTGCTGTAGGAGTGCGAGAGAAATCACAGAAACTATTGCTGGTGGCAATAGGAGTGGCGTGAATTACCTGAGGGCAGGGTTGGGTCTCCGATTCCCTGCATATTTCAAGCCAGCAATTGCATCTTCAAGCTGGCACTGAAGAAGACAACCAGTGTTGTCTCTTGTGCTTGTAGATAGAGAAGCATGAGATCTCATGTGATGTGATAATGTGCTGCTGGTTCTGGGAGTGATGGGAGGTCAGGCTGCACCAGACATGGCATTCCTTTGGAATGAGCACGTATGCCATGATATGAAACGATGAACAACAACCCAGTTATCGCTCATTCAAGATAAAAGTTAAGATTATATTACAAACGGATAACATAAAAGAGATATCAAAAGGAAGAGAATCAAACTGCTCGCAGACTCTAGGCTCTCTGGCTTCATTTGAATGGGAGTGTGGTTTGTGTTTCCCCATCACAGGGTATGGTTTCAAGCACAGAGAAAAAAGAATCCTTTAGATGGGCTGATGTTTGAACATTCTGGATTTAAGAATGAGGACAGATACTACAGGTGAATAGACTCTGGAGCACCACAAGGAAAAACAGCTCACCTAAGGTAGGAGGGACAGAGATGTCTGATCCCCACATCAAACCCTCTGAATCTGTGGAGCCCCAAGTATGTTTCGGGTATTTGGATTTGCCTTTCAGGCACAATTTATGTGATAACTGGTGCAATGAGTTCCCAAGCGGGTGTAGTGAGGGCTCTGAGGTGAGGTACCTGGAAAGGGAGAAAGAAAGGTGGAAATTGCAGCTCATTTTCTTGCTATTTCTCCGGCTGTAACCTCCAGAGGTGGTAAAAAGCTTCTGCACCCTTCAGTTCCTTACCTCGGGTTGAAACAAAATCTAAAGAGATTTTTATTAAAGTAAAAGAAATTTTAAAAATATATACCAGAATGTTATAATAAAAAAATCAAAAAGAGTGACGGATACCCACAGTCAATAATTGGCATCCAGCAGATAATCTCACCTGTTATTTAATTTACAGTGGTCACCACCAAATAGCATGACTCAAGGACGTGAGTAAAAAATGCTTTTTGAAAATCAGTTGCACTGGGAGGATGCACAAATATGGCAGTCAAGGTCTGTGCCAAATATGGTACAGCTGTCATGAGTAAGTATTTTTTCTTAAATTTTGTAGTGCCAAAGCACCCCTGGCTACCTTTATGTAGCCGGATGCCTTAGGGGTTTGAATGTAATTACTCGTGTAAAGCCTGTGTTCAGGAAAGCTGTCATTCTAAGAAGTCTGTAAAGATTTCTGAAACCTTAGTCCTATATCAGGTAGTAGCATGTGGCTTGGGCTGTGCATTATAATTACAACATTCCCAGGCTACTCTTTAAGGCTCCTTTTGTACCTCTTTTTCACTTTACTTGTTACAGTATGAAAAGTTTTCATGGTTAACAGTTTGAGGTGGAATAACTCACCCCTGGTGTCACCACAGAATAGCCTGAGCTCATAACGTCAGAGTAAGAAGGGTTACGCCCCTGTGTTTAATGTGGGGCCCTTCTTGTTGTCTCTCTGTGGGTAGAAATGTCCTCTCATGTGCAAAAACTGTATTCCCTCAAAAAAAAAAAAAAATTCAGCAATCAAGAGTTTGACTAGTTCTCAGCCCTTCCAAAAGGGATGGCATAATTAAATTATTTAAAGCCTGCTGTAATCAGGAGCACACAGTCAATGAATAGTCAACCTGTTCTCATTTTTAGGGATGGCAAAGGAACATCTTCTCTTTAGGTGGCTTATTTTTTATTGTCTACACTGTCTTCCAGAAGATGGTGCCACAGTTCTGCTTGTGAAACGAACGCCAGTCCAGAAAATGTCCTTGCAGAGAAAATAAAATTTCGTAAGATTTAAGAGCAAACTTATTTCAAGGGCAGTTCATAGCTCCACACTGTCATTCTTGTTAAGGCTCCTATTGAAAACTGCGGCAATTGCTTTTGCTCTGTGTCACTCCAGGCGAAGTCAGCCAGCACAGCAAGGTGGAGAAAACCCTTCCGATCTCCCCATTCCTATCCGAAACAGGGAGAGATTTTTGGCTATTTGTTAAACTGCTTGTTCTGGGTAGCAGCAAGACATAAGAAATGGTAAAAAAGGTGAGGACCAAATAGGCCTTGTTCTGGATGCTTCATGAGGCTTACTTGTCAACAGGAAGTCCAGCATAAATAGAGGCTGTAGCTGTTTCTCTTGGTTAAGGAAGGACAGCATTTCTGAATCTGTCTCAGTGAAGAGAATGATGATGTCAAGACTGTAGATCCTTTTAATCAGATTAAATAATTTGATTATTATTTCACAAAGATTGCCTTAACATAGAAAGAAAAAATGAAAACTGAGACTGGTATGAAGCAAAATCTTTGCTCCTACCAAAAGCAGGCATTTAGTTTTTCCCTTCCATTACAATTTTCTGTTGTCTGAAGTCTCTTCTCTCTAGCTCAAGCAATTTGTCATCTGATTAGTCTGATGAAGCATGGAGAAGTCATTTGAACTGTAAATTTTCTGCAGGCGAAAAAAAAACAAAAAAGAAAAGCTTCCTGTGCCTGCCAAAGTGATGATACTCAGAATACAAATAAGAAAAAGCGATGCTGACAGCATAAGTTATTTTTATGTTCCGTGATTGGCTCCCGGGCATGGCAGTTTGAACAGGACGGCATCTGTATTCACAAACCCAAATATACCATGTAGTCTTAAGTGAAGATCATGTCTTACAGAATAGCTCTTTAGTCACAGTGAAAGGATACATTGCAGGAAGGATGAATCCTGATGTTGATTCACACTCATGCTGTACGTTTACTGTTCGGATAAACCCGGGCACAACAGCTCGAGAGAAGAAGGTTTCCTGCCTCTGACAGGAGACGTGCAGGAGGAGCCAGCAGGGACCCCTGTGCTAGCAGCAGGTGCTGATTTATATTCCACATACATCAGTACGTTCCACACAACCACGGTTCAGTCTCGGGGATTTTAGAAGCAAACGTCGCGACCGGGCTCGTTGTGGTGCTCGGGCACAGACACGTGGGCATGTTCCATGGGTTGGTCCCCTGCCGCCCTCCCACGGTGACACCATAACTTCCCCAGAGTGGCTGGATTTATCACCTAAAAGTTGTCTCTAGGGCAAACGCTCCCAATAGTATAGCCATCACTTCCTCACTTGGATGAAGGTTATGGGGAGAGATGTTCAGCTAGGTCTGTCCTTTCCTGCAGCCTTAGCAGCTCTCAGCCTCGCTCTCAGGTGGCTGCTCGCTGAAAAGCAGCTATGGCTTCTTTCCCTTTTATAAAACTTACGGCATTTACAAAACACAATCTCTTTATCAGCACCCTTACGCTGCTGAATTTTTGTACACACAAATGTCACATGTACATATACCTGCCAAGAGGGACTTAACAAACCTGGTAATTGCAATAACGTCTTGCTTTTATAAACTGTTTGCAGCTGCTGGACCTCAAAGTATTTTGGGACATAAGTACCATTAGCAACAGGCAAGATTTCCCACACCAAGTCCAAAGGAGTACTAATAAGACTGTAGTAAGCAAGTGTACCATGCAGTGATACAGAAGCTTAGACCCTGCAAGGTCTTAAAAATAATCCTCTGGAAAATAGTGTTTGAGCAACAGGAGACTTTCGTGATGCAAAGGAACTGCTGCTAATGAATTTCTGGAAAATTATCTTACTTTTTCTAAGTAAGCGTCACAGGGGAACTCCTGCCGAACCAGAGAGTGTTTTACTGTCTAGTAAACAACACACTACAGTATTAGTTAAGCAATTCTCTTCTGAATTAGAAAATCACTTTTTTTGTCTAAAACAAATAAATCTACAAAGCCAAGAAATTGCCTGGATTGCACAGCACTTTGCACTTCAGGAAACCATCCTCTTCTTCAGCAGAGCTAATGGAAGCTCCCAGCTGAGGCTGAAATTGGCAGCCAATAATCCCGGATGAAAACCCCTGTTGAGCTGGGCGAGATAACCAAGCTTGTCGCTAAATATAAATGTAGTCCTTAATTGGGAAGAGTGGTTGCAGGCTTTGCGTCTCCCCTTGCTCTCCCCAGCATTTGCTTGGGTAACTGCTCAGCAGCTGCTTCGGCCGTTTTCTGGCAACTGCAGGGTGTTCACTCAAATGAGTGGTACCACCGGCACAATGTGATGGGATGATCTGATCAGAGCCATGACTGTTTTTCCGCCCACGCTTGGTGCCAGTCTTTGCAAGAGAGACATGCCCTGCTGCCATGTTCCGCTTTGATGCATGAGTACAGCAAAACACACAGTGGGATGAGTCCATAAGGCTTTTTACAACTTTGAACAGGCCTGGCTATTACTCTATCCTGACCTGGCTTCTGAGCAACTACTTAGGCTCAGGGATGCTCCCAGTGCTCTTGCAAAAGCAGGAGGTCTCTGGCAAAATGTCTCCTACCCTGGAGGCCCAGGGTGGATAGCAGATAGTATGTAAAAAAATAAAGCCTTGCCTGGTGACGATGTGAAAAGGGCAAGGGATATGTCCTGGGTGAGTGGCCCAAACCTGGGGACCGTAACACCAGTGATCTCCCGGGACCAGAAGCTTTGGAAAGAAGCAGAAACCCCCATGCTCCCTTCTTTTTTCAAAGAGAGAATGGGGCTTTTTGGTAGGAAAGAAGTTCGTCAATGCATTTTATTTTATTTTAATTTTTATCAGTCATTTTGCTGCAAGAAGAGGAGAGATTAGCAGTTAGGCCAATACTTTATGGTTCTGCGGAATGAAAGATCTTGCATTAGGATATGTCAGTGTTGTGGTGACTTAGCCAGCAGGCAGTGAGGGCTTGTAGGAGAGCTTTGATGTGTGAATCCACTTGCTGAAATCCACCTTAGTCAGGTTTGAAAGAAAGGAAGGAAAAAATAACACCCAGGCTCTTAGGAGAACCTTTTGCCCTTTTCATTAGGACATCACCCTGCAGGAGAAAAAAGTGAAGGCAGAGCAAATCTCATGGATAAAATTGAAGCCCAAAAGAGATTTTCATGCTCTATTTATTGCAGCAGATCAGAGGTTTTGTACGAGATCTTTGGGAATGTAAAGAAGAGTGAATTTTTCTAAAGCAAACAACAGTTGCGTATTTCCTTCCGTCTCAACAGAAAACTCAGCTGTTCTCTTAAGCTGAACTTGGTCCTGGTCTAAGAACTGACATCATGAATAAATGTCCCTGTTGCTGGTTGAGAATCTAACCCCAAATGCACGACGCAAGCTGAGTCTGCTGCGATTCAGCTGGAAAGAAGCCTCTTTCCCCTGAACTAGAGGGACCATGCACCCCCCGGGTGCTCTAAGTGGAATTATTTCTTGCTCAGGTGCTGCCGGGGCCAGTGCCAGCCTCTCCAGCCCTGAGGACACTGAGACCAAACAGCCTGGATCACCTGGAGACCCCCTGGTTGGCTGGGTATGCCATGAATATCAGGCACCTGCTAGAACTACGAGCCAGTGCAGAAGAAGCCATTGGGCACTTTGCAGAGCTGGTGGTTGAGGACACGTGTTTTGTCATTGCAGGAGGCAGGCTCTGAGCCCAAGTAACCTCTGAGCGCCTTCTCTCTTTGTTTAAATGCATCTGGAAATAAAGCCCTGCTTTTCTCCCTCCAGACAAGTACTTTCCCCAGCAGTGCTACATGCTTTTGGCTGCTATTTCAGATGTGTAGTAATTCACTGGTGCAGACGTTAGGAACACACACACTCTCATTTTCTCTTTCTGGGATCCAGCTGGTGCCTGGGGGTGTTAAAAATCCTCTAACCGCAAATTAAACCGAATGTCCCAGCTGCCAGTGAGAGGGCTGTGTTTGTAGCCCAAGCTCTGTCTTTCAGGGAAAATGGCCCCACTTACCAAGTTATCTGTGAGACTGAGTAGGCCTCCTTCCAGGAACACTATCAGCCCACTCTCATCTGCCTGGTGAACTACTCTTCAGTGACATTTGGGAAGACAATTGGAATTATATTGCATGTCAAAGGAGGATGCTGGAGCCTCCTTGCTCTCAGGCCTGCTCTCTGCCTTCTATTAAATTTCTGAGCTTCCAGCACAGACTCTTGTGCCAAGGCAATGGGAACTGTTCTACCTGGGTTGCTGGTGCGGTGGCTTTCCATGTGTTTGATCCATCAGAAAAGTCGTGCTATGCATCTAAAATGAGCAAGACTGTTATGAGCCATATTTTTCAAAAGTGAGCCTTTTGGTTTTCATTAGCAGAAGTGCAAGGTTTTGTTTTGGGATAGGTCATGCTGAGGTAGAAGCAAATGGGCTGATTTTTCTTTAGGGGTCTGCATAAATTCGTGCAGAAAAAGGGATTAGATCGATAGTTCCTTATAAATGAATATAACAGATTTTGAGCTCACAGAATTGCTTTCAAGGCTCTTCACAGGTATTAGGGAAAGAAATATTGTAACCGATGGGAAGACTTTGAGTGTGCTGATGGTAATAACAAATGATTCCGTGTTGGTTGGTTTTGAACCAGGGACCTCTAGCTGGAGAGGGAGCTGATTTCCCAGATGGACAGGCCCAGTCTAACAATGCCAAGGAGCCATTATATTTTTGATGCATTAGCATGTAGAGGAGGGAAGACAAACTTGTGAATGTTTGTTTGTGAACCCTTCAGCAGGAACTGCTGGGAATGCCTGTGCAAGGGAATCATAATCTTCCTTATAACTTTCTGTCTTACAAAGATTTCTTAGTTTTATTTGAAAGTGAGATGAACTGTGCTGAAGAGGCTTCCTAAAGCAAAGCGTCTTTCTGTTCTTCGTTACCTCTATAAGCAGCATTCGAAGCCAGGAAGTCTAATATCTCCACTACTGATTCATTATAAGCCCCAGGATTTGTAACCCAGGACAAAAGTTCTATGCCAGGAACAGCAATATTTAATACCCATTTACTTCAGTGACAATGTTCAATCGTTGAAATACACACTGGCAGTGTCTAAGTCTGTGGTTCCTGTGATGGGAAATACATCTAATAACCCAAAATTCATTTTTTACTCTTTCTGGTTGTTGGAAAACCCTGTGAGCCTTTTGACACTTGTGTCCCTTCTTGGACTGTTGCTGGCGTAATGGTCAGGGAATGCGGTGATTTGCAGCCTTCAGTAGAGGTAAAACAAACCATGCTTCCCTTCCTAAAATAGTTTAATTTGTTGCAAACTTAAGCAAGACAAAAGTTAGTTACACACTCATTTGTGTGAGCAGAGAGATATACACTAATCACAGCTATATTTCTAAGAATTACACTAAATATTTGCATGTGTATTACACTACAGCCTCACAAACGGGGTCATATCTTCAGGAAACGACAGTTGTTATAATAGTCGGTATTTGGAAAAACAGTTATTACTTAAATTAACAAAATTTTTTATTGCAAAGCAAATGAGTATTTATGTTTGTCATTGAGCAAGTGCAAAAACTTAGATTGGGTTTGTTAGTAATAACCATCAACATTTTCGTTCTCCAAAATGCATATCTTTGACTGTGAGAGGATAGTAGGAAAATACATAAATATTTAATACTAACGTTCACTCCATTGAGAGGCAATTTACCTGCAATTTCCTCAGCTGCCACTTGATGGGGCCGAATGCTGATATCATCACCATACTAGGAGTCTGTCACTGTTTCTCCAGTCTCACCGTGCTTCCCTTGCCTCATCCTGTGCTAATTCATGGTTGCACAGGAAGTTTCTCTTTAAACTCTTCTGCCCTGCCCAAGGAAAAACTGGTATCTGGGCTGGAGCTGTTATGGAGGGTCTGGCTCTTTTGGACAGGTCAAGTGGCCTCACAAGGTACACGCACGGATCTGACTTCTCCAAAGAAGCCATGGGAAATATTTTTCATTTCTTTAGTTGCTGAGTGTGTACAAAACCCTCCATGACATCCTTCCCAGCACGAAGGAAGTAATATTCCTCTTCTAGTAAAAGAACCTGATGTAAGACATCCAGTTGGGCTTCCTCCAGTTGAGAAGACATATGGAAAAAAAGCAGAGCGACTGGTAGCGAACTGAAGAAATGGCAAGGGACTGGAGTATATGCCAAGGAGCAATACACTGGAACACTGTTTTTTGTAGGTATCTGCTGGGGTTGTTGGTAAAAGGAGCTGTTGTTTCCCTCTCCTTGCTTGAGCAAACAGCTGTGGTGTTCCAGGATATCAGCTTGGCTTAACGCAAGCCAGCAATCTGTACGGCCTTGCATGTTCTGGAAGTAATACAAAGAAAGCTGCATGTCGAAGTGAATCAAAGCATACAAACAAAAGCCTTGTACAGCTATACCTGGTTGGAAAAGGAAAGCCATATATTCAGGGAATCGAGCTGCAGAAAAGCTATCACAGCACTTGGAATTACATCTCTCTGATCTGATGGCTGACTCTGAGGCTCAGATGTATTAAATAAAAAGCCAGTATTTCATTGCATGTGGTCTAAACTGGGATATCCTTGGCTGAACTGGCAAGTATATGAGTCATGAAATATGTTCATGAAGAATAAGCATCTGAGTACATGAAGGAAAAAAGTAAACCAGTATTTCTGCACAGGTAGGGTGTGTAAGCCTGCAGGCTGTTGCAGCAGTTCCATGCTCCAGAGTTACCGTGCTGTGCAGAATTCACGGTCTGGCTGATGGGGGTGTTTCAAACTTCCTGCACCTTACTTGGCATCGTTTTTGGAGCACAACACCCAACTGGCCTGCGTCGCTATCTTAATAATTTGCTGTTGTTAAAGAAAGTCACTTATATGGTGCAAACGTGCCGTATACCGGCAGGCAAAGGAGTGGTGCTAAACTGCCTGACATCTAAATACGATTTTATATATGGAGGTCTTTTCCTAACAACAGAAGCATTTCAGTGTAGTAAATGGGAGCTTGCAGATTATTACCAACCCATGACGGCAAAGTCACCGCTGGGCCAAGAGAGAACGATCTGTGAAGGAGGGGCTAATCAAAGGCTTTCTCTTACCCTCTATGATCACAGCTACTTGTAGAGGAGAACTTCTAACAGTTTTCACCAAAGCTTATTACTTTGAGTTACTCAACAGAGAATTGTGACTTTTTACATCGGCAAAAAATGATAGAACTAGAGGAAACGTTCCTAAAATAAATCAGGAGAGATTTACATTAGATGTTACAAGAAAAGTCTTTACAATGAGCGTGATGAAACTCAGTCACTGACTGCCCAGAGAAGCTGAGTATTTTCCCCATTCCCTGAAATCTTCAAGGCCAGATTGGACAGCATTTAGAACAAACAGGTCCAGTGGAAGTCGTCCTTGCACAGGGGTTGGAACAAAAACTCCTTAAGGTCCCTTGTAACACAAACCATTCCATGCTGAAGTGATTCTTTGATTTTATATCTCTGCCAGGCAAGAAAAAGTTGATTTGTAATAAGAATGAAATGTGGCTTGCTTAACAGGGTTGTATATCCAACAGTTGCTTTGTGATGGTGTCCCCCGGGGATATTATTTGTTATGATTTTAAGAAATGATTTTGTGAAAAATGGACGATGACTGCTAAATTGGTTATATGTGAAAAACAAGCATCTTTTGAGAAGAGCAGAAGGCTACAGAGATTGTAAAGCGGCTGCTCTCCAAAAAGAGTGCAGGCTTGAGTCTGTTTCGTGTATTTCCAGCCTTTGAAAACAGAGTAAGATATTGAGGTATAGCAAAGAAAAAAGCAGGAGGCATTTTCACCACAAAGAAATCTGACCATTGGGGCATATATGACGTAATTTTTTAGTGTGAAAACACCAGGTAATGCTTTTAATTAACAACTCTAATTGAAGGGTTTTTTTCTGAACTGGTTGCTCTCACAGTTGCTAACAGGCTGCGGAACACACAGTATTTAAAAGGAAAATGGAAACCAAGGATGTAGCAGCAGAGAGCTTCCTGTAATCCTACATGGATCAAATAGGATGGTGAGCCCTGATCTCAAAGAAAGATGTCCTGAGAGGGAATATTGAGATGCTGGGAATATATGAGCAAGGTCGATGAGAGCTCAGCTGCTTTGGCTACGCAAAACAAAGGCTCCGTACCGTATTTAAGGGAAGAATGTTGCCCAGCAGCCCCAGCTGCAAGCGTCACAGTGACTGTTTACCTGCTTACATCAGAGGACAGCTGACTGCCTCAGCAGGTAATGTGGTGGGCGACAAGTGTGGCACAGAGGGGGCACAGCATGGCATATCAACTTCCTTACCGCCGCGGAGCAAACCTCTGAGCTATGCCGAGACCAAAGGCTTTGCTTCTCCCTGGACTGTGTATCCGAAAGGGAGGGCCTTGGAAGTTTGCCAGTCCTGGGTTGCTGGTGTGAACGGGAAATTAAAGTAAATGGCAAAAATAAGCAGTTTTTCATTAAGTACAAAAGAACAGTACTTGGTTGATTAACTTTCTGGGACAGTGAGACTGCTGCACATGAAGGCGTAGAGCGAATGCCTCTTTCGGACCCCCAAGCCCATCCCTAAGTGATGTGAAAAATATCGAGCCTGCAGGTGCCCATTGTTTTGGCAGTTGAGAATATCGCTTTGTTCTGCGTGTGCCTCTGTGCCTCTCTGCCTTCAAATGGTTGGGCTGAGAAGGGAAAACCTCTGCAGTGGTATGAGCATGGCTTTATGTCCACCTCCAGCTACAAGAGCAGTGTCTGTGGGCTTCCAAAAGCCAAAGCCCCTTTGACGATGATGCTGGATCTGTTCCCTCCTCCTCACACTTTTTCTCAGTGTTCAGGCAGCTCCCATTTTTTTGGTGTTCCCTCCGGGAACAGGAGGGATGCAAGCACCAAAGAGTGAAGCCGGATGTTGCTGTCACCACAGCGGGAGAGGCTCTTAGCAGTAAAACACAGAACCAGTCTTACATATTTCTTTCATCACTCCCTTTTTATTTTCTCTGGTCTTGACAGAGCTAGAAGGGTATTCCCTCTCTAAAGAAAGAGTTAATAGTAATAATTTTCCATTTCCTCTGCATTTGCCTCAAAAGCAAAGGATGATGCTTTACACGATTTTCTTGGTTGCATACTTGAGGCTGACATAGAACTTCAGACACTTTCAATGGTAGCTGGTCCTCCTTTATTCCAGATGTTTGGCTGGATTATAACGGTCTGGGGGCAGCACACCAAAGACTCTAAGGGCCCCAAGAGAGGAAATTATTAGGTGCGCTAATCTCAGGGCCCTTCCATCAAGGGGAAATTGGACCTCTTTCAGAGAGTTTCATGAAAAAGACTGTATTATCATACCTACATCAAGAAGATACCTAAAAATTATAATTTCTATAGAAACCTCTAAAATTTTAGCATTCATAGACGCATTTCTGGGCCTCCGTTTCACCAACTCTGCCAGTGCTGGTGGCTTCCTGTAGTTTCCAGGAAATTTTCTTCTCCAAAACTTACCCCAAATGCCCAACCTTTTGGGAGGCAAAATGCCAAAATTGCAGGGCAGCCCTGTATGACAGAAGCCAGTGACAGGGTTACTACCAGCTTTAAATGGGGCTCTTCTGATGCGCCTGCGGTAATTACCCTAATTTCAAGGCCTGTATTTCCAGGCACAGTCACCATCATATAAATGTTGGGTATTTGTTAAGTATACTTCAGGTACAGTAATAACCGATTGAGCTTTATTATGTTCAAAATCATTTGAGCATAAGTTAGCCGCGGAATATATTAGAAGTCTCTCTCCAAAAACTTTCAAATATCTCCACATAGTCTAAATATTTGTAGTGAGTGTGTCCTGAATTTAACAGTACAAGCAGTTCATGCACTATTACACTGACAGCTTGCACAAATTTTCCTTCCACTAACTTACGGCATGCAACGCTTCCTTGGTTTTCAAATTTTAATAAAGGAATGCATTTTTTTCTAACTATTTTAATGAACCATCACTAAAAAAAGCGAGCAGAAGCTGATACCTGTTTTAAGCACTGCTTGAGTCTGTTTATAATCAATAGTATGTTTACAAAAATGGCAGTAGCGCCACCCATTTCGCAATTCCTTTCTTTTTTTGTGTTTCCTTCTTCTCCCTCATTATTTAGGAATCACCTCTGCACACTTCTCAGTACTTTGAAGTAGGCCCTCTGTTAATCTCTGCATTTTTCTGGATTTTTTTGTAGGCGATTGCTCTCTTCGTGGGAACTGTTGTTATCAAACACACCCTCCTCCCTGATTTGCACAAAACACAGGATGAAATGCCTTCAAGAAAGGCCCAGTTTTTAAAGAGAAATGCGAAGCTGGACACCTCTATGGAGAAAGTTACATGATTTCCTTATTTGAAGCAGAGTAAAATTTTAAAAAAAGAGGAAATTGTCCATAAGGATATGGCTTTGTTTTTAAAAAATGTTTATTTAGTGGGAAGGAGAAGGGTCAGAATTTGAAGTGAGGATCTCTCTGTCTCACATCTGCAAACTAAGGGTTTTTTTATTTACCACGAAACAAATGCAACAGAAATTTCAGACAATCCAGTTTAATTTCAGCTATGCCTTCTACTGCTACAGGGTACACCGTCGTCCAGAATTAGGGCATGTATCTTTGTCTTGAATGCTCTTCTTTGGCTCAGAGGCTTGAATTGCTAAGACCCTTTTCCCTAAGAAGACATTCCAGATTCCCTTACATTCTCTCCACTCCACTTAAAAGTCCGTGGTCTTCCAATATGTCAGCATTATATAATCAAGGACGATGTCCCGCTTTATTACTTTGGTCAGATGGCGAGCAAATGTTTCTGACATTTGTATTGGCGAAAACAGTTCAAACCATGACGTATTCGTGAGGGACCACCAGAAAAATCACTGCAAAACTTACTGGGAGAAGTAAAAGAAAAGAAGTGACAAGGCTTTCATCTGGTGGATGAGCTCCTCTATTCAGAAAGAGGTTACAAATCCTCAGCCAAAACAACGCAGTTTGGCCTTTTTTATTCAAGAAATACATTTTAATTTATTTTAATTTTGATATCCTTTTTGAGGTATCCACGTGTTCAACAAGGTAAAGTGAGGAGTTTGACAGGGAAAGAGCTGTTATGCAATATCCCTCATTCAGGCACATTTTTGCTCTTTAATTCCAAACAAAAACACATAATATAAAAAAGCTCACGTTTGTCATGTGAAGGACAAACATTTTTCACTTATGATTCTTCTTTGGATTTTGATGTTCCAAATGTTCCTGAATACTTGGTTGTTCTTATGCTCGTATAATTCTCCCAGGTGTGAGAAGCTGAGTAACTTATTGTTTCTTTTTCTTGACAGATCTCAAAACCTGCAAGTTTTCTTATGAACCATTGCGGTACGAACAAAAGAAAACTCTTAAATACTGATATACCACCAAAAAAATCTGCTGGGAATTAAAACGAAGAATTGCTGGACATGGAGGTAAAAAAGAGCCATGTGAACACTGACATAGGAAAGGCTATTTAATGGAAATTGGAAAGAAGCATTGCAAATACTCTGAGTAATTATGAGGATGAGCTGAGGAAAGTCGTTTGGAAGGGCAATTAAAAGGAAATGTTACATAAAGAAAATGGTTGAAAGAAAGTTTGCCCGTTGCTGCTGGCTTTGCTGAGCCATGCAAGACGACGGAGACGTTATCCTGAGCCTATATTGTGTTCGGGCAATCGGCGCTTTCACAATCAGAAAAAAAAAGGGCGCAGATCAGGGCAGAAGTTTTTGTCACACAGGACTACAGAACACTGGGTTTCAAACCAAAGGTGATTTTTACACATGTCAGTTATTCCTTCTAACTGGCTGATTAAATTTGACGGGATGGGGGTATCTTTGCTTCATGTACAAAACAACACGAGGCTTGGCTGCATCTTTGAAAGGCTGATAAAATGGGCACTGGTTGGAATGTATCTGAGAAGAAGATAAATACGTCATGATATCAGTGCACTATTTTACACTTTACAAAATATATTAGAAGGTTCTTCTCACTTATATTCAGCACATATTCTTAGGAGACACAGAGATCAGTAAGACAGGAGGGGAAAATTTCTTTTTCTAGCTTTCATTTAGCAGTGTAGTATGTTCCTTGCAGCCCAGGATGTGTCAAGAGGCCCAAGAAAGATATTTATCTTGTGAAAATAGTGGTTAAGCAACAGAGCTTGTACTGACAGATGCGTCTGAAGACGGCAGACGTCTGGCCTTAGGCAGGGCCCAGGCTGCAGCCTCCCCTCTACCCACAGAGAGGGACACGCACTGGGAGGTTCTGCCAGCATTGCTCTGCGAAGTGTTTGGGCTCCCGCTCCCTTTTCCTGCAGGTTGTTCGGGCTGAGAAGGGCTAGAGCTGCAAAGTTAACAGGGAATCAAGGTGGGAATTTGTGGCGTTTGTCACTGAAGAGGCAGAAAAAAGAAGGGAAAAAAGCATAGATATAATGACGTGCACCAGTTCTTCTTGTGGCTGCACGCATCTCGTCTGTTCCAGAATTGTCGCCAGCAATCCTCTTCCCTCTTCCTATGGCCGGCAGACAGGTCTGGGTGGGAGGAGTTTTGGAGAAAGCCATCATCTACGTTAGTGCTGCTGCTGGAGGCTGCCGGATGCTGCTGAAATTCGGGAAATCGAATGTACAAGCGGAAGGGGTAGAAAGGCAACTGGTGGCAGGAAGTGCTCCCGGAGAGGGAAGTCTTCTTTTGCAAGGATGCTGGTGAATGAGGGCTTAGCAATTGCATGGTGAGTGATGAGTGCTGAGAAGAGGGGTGTTGAGGTGAAGGTGATGTCTGTGGTGGTGTTGGTGAGACGAACTTCTTTGTCCCCAAGGCTCCAGGGACATCCTCATGGTCTCGGGCTGGAAGAAGGTTGTTCCAGACCCCACCAGGCAGCAGGAATGGGTGAAGTCTCTCTGGGATCAAAAGACTGGAGAAATGTAGGTTACATGTATTTACTTTTCATATTATTCACTGCAAAAATGGATGGGGCATAGCCCCACACTCAAGGTCCACTGCTCCCCTCACTTTGCCTTGGGAGCTGAGTAGTCTTAGGGCTCCCACTCACCACGAAGGAGAATTGGGTTAAGGTTTGTGTTTCCTGGAAGAGCCTGTTTCTAAAACCTTGAAAGTGGAAAATGATGCGATGATACTGGAGCACTGTGGTGGTGAGTTTGCCTGCAAGCAATACAGTGCTCACAAAAGCAAACCTTCTGCACCATCCCAGAGGCTGCAGAGGCACTTATTATTTTTTTAAAGTTACTGTGTTTGGTAGCTGGTATTTACGAAAAGAAAGTTCTGTTGAATTCGTTTTAAAAATTCATCACCAGTTTCTTGACACTGTAAGACTCCTGCAGTTACATGAGGTGTTAAAATGTACAAAGTGCTTCCCAGACTTGCTCTGCCTTCCCTTTTCCCACAACCTGTGACAGAGCCAAGAGAGCCGTCAGGGTTCATGGAAAGCTCATGCGGACTCTTCACGTGTCTGCAAGTGAAAATGAGCCCATTTCACAGGAAAACCTGAAAGGATGCTCGACTTCAATTGCAAACAGAGATAGCCAACGTTAGAAACAGATGCTTCGTAATCCGCAGGAAAGGAAAAATGTCATCCATTGCCTACATTTCACTGCTCAGCCCCTCTTGGAAAAAAGCGTTTGGATCCCTGAAGGCGAAGGGTGAGACACTAGAGATCTAGTTATGCTCTCGGGTTTGTAACAGTTTGCACCTCTCTGATGGCAGATGACACACCCCCAAAAGTAGTAAAAATGGATTATTTTTCAGACCTTTAACCCCCCCCGGCATATGAGCGGCACTACTGATATCTATGCAACCATACAGCCGCAGTCCCTAGGTCCAGGTCGGAGTAGCTTTCTCAGAACAACTGGCTGCTCACTGTATTATCTCAGAGACACAAGAGAAAAAAAGACAGAGCAGATATTTTCCACAAGTAAATAAATGTCCAGGCTGCGAGGTGCTGGAGTCCAGGCAAGCCCTGCCATTCCCGTTAATAATTTTCTGATGGGGCTTTAAGAAAAAAATTATTAAAAAGAAAATTATAAAAAAATTATTAAAACCAAGACTTATTATTCCAGAAGTATATTTTTACGTGATCCATGCTCTCTCTGACATGTTTCTTATTTTATTTCTTTATCTCTCTCACTTCTGTCCGTACTGATTAAGACTGAGGCAAGATGGGTGTGAACGGGTGGTGTCTAAGGTCCTTTCAAATAGCCGCCATTTTATAGTCCTCTAACCTACCCTCCGTGGAATCAAGTGAGCCACATCCATAAATGCGTCATATCCTTTTCTTCGCGTAGAAAGTGTAAAATTCTTCATGTTGTTTTCAAGAAGACGAAACTAGCATATTTCAAAAATGGAACCGTTTTTGGTTGAGTTTAATCTTAAAATAAATGAGGGACTATCTTGAATCAAAAAAGCCACAATCTCCATCCCAACACCATGTGTTTTTATATGAAAAACATGTAGAAATTTTGGGAAAACTTGCATTGTAACAGACCCTTCATATTTTCTGAAATATTTACATTTGGACGCTACAATTCTTTGTGTATTAGCCCTCAGTTTTTCCTTTCTCTAATCTAAGCACAACACATATTACAAAAATAAAGAATGTTAAAGAATTCAGATAGACGGTCTTTGTACTTTGTACTTTTTTTCTCCAGATGTGACATGTTTCTGATTTGGGCATTCAAAATAACAAGTCGGTGAACGACGACGCTTCCGACCCAGAAGGGAGAAACACCCGTCTGGAGGAAGAGCCAGGCAGTGGCTGGTATTCTGAGACGGAGAGCAGTTGTCAGACCTGTCCCAGCTCACCTCAGAGCAAGGACCATGAAGATAATCCAGTAGATCTCAGGAATATATTGAATATTTCCGGGACATATCAAGCCTAGTGAACAAAAAAAAATTAGAAGGATTTGTGTCCTAAACTCTGTTAAAAATTTCTTAAAATCTCTCTGCAGCATCTCGCCAATAGAATGAATGGGTGTGCTGCAGCAATTTTTCCTGTTGCAAACAGCACCATATCCAGAGTTAACTTTATTCACTCCATCTTTATTAAATGGGCAGGGTCGTTCTTGCCTCTATTTGGTAAATCCAGGAGCAAGTTTTGGGCCAAGGTTTATGTGTGTATTCCTGAAAATTCAGTCAACCTCTAATGAAAGGAGGGTTGATAACTCTAGAAACTTAGTACATTTACTAGCACAACATTCATGGCAAAGAACGACGGACGCTTTTATATTCCCTCTGGCTGAGACAATAATTTGCATTTTTACATTATGACAAACTTAACAACTGTTATTTCTCATTATTTTATTTCTTATCTCATTTAAAGTACCATTTAGAGACTTCACCCTTTTTCACTGTCTAACTGTGCTCTGAAGATGTTTTAATATATGTTCCTGACATTCAGGAAAATATTTCCTGGTGTCTCGGTTCAGTAGAGACAGAAGTTAAGCAAATGGGGAAAAAGTGTATATGAGCATATGGAGGAGCGTGAAATGCAAATGTGAAAGCTCCTGGTATGTATTACTAGGCAGCATCCTTCCTAATATCCATCACACGTACTTTCAGAGCGCGTCCCGAAGAGGACCGTGGGGTGTGCTGGGCAGCAGACGTCCATCCACGGGAACACGATGCAGAATTGGATGCGTTATTTTGCTGAAGAGGACCTCTCAACTTTAATTTTTCAGTAAGGGCTTTCCTGCGCTCTCTGTGCAGCAGGCCCGAGGAAATTCATCCTTTGTCCTCCCTCATTCTCCCCTTTTTCGTTTCAGTAGCTCAACAGGGTTGTGCCTTCAGCTTGTTGGACGGGCATTCTCCAACCCATTGCTCCCCATCAGCATGTGCCAAGATAATTAACAAAGGTGGTTAATAACTGAGGATATGCTGGCATTGCCGTTGTCACTACGGCAACATTTTTTTTCTCGCTGTTATGAGTTAATAATTAAAGGTTTATATTTTTAGCAGCTTCGTGTAATTTAGAGCAAATTTTTGGTATCTTTCCCTGATTTCTCTTCCTCCTCCTGTTACCTGGTGATTACGTAGTTAATTACTGCACCTTATAATGAAAAATAGGCATAAAATTGTATTTTACATATAGAATATACGATGAATATTCTTTTCAGGCTAACAGAAACGGAAGAAAGAGAAAACTGTGCTCTTGATTTCTAGTTTTCAAGGGTTTTGTGTATGGTTTTCACAGACCCATATAACAACCCAGTTGGAGGGCATATTTGTAGACTGCATAGCCCAAAATTTTTTCATTGATACACACCATAAATGAAAGAGCTTGCAATATCTTACAGTATTTTACTTCACTGACACTACGTTGGCAAGAGTAAAAAGCGGTATAGAAATTATTTACAGGAGTACAGGAGTCATCTTATGTCTTACTTGGATGTATAACTGTAAATTACACTCAGAAAAACTGAGATGAGTTTGAACTTCTCTTTAAGACATGAACTTAGGGAGCGTAAAGGGACGTGAATAAAAGAGACTGGGTAGTAATTGCTCCGGAATGCTGCTTCACCTGAATTTCAGAAAACTTGTTGTTATTGTACTGCCGCAGACGACTGAATATATTTCACGCAGGTACTTTATAATTTTTCATCCTAATTTATTTAGAGGAAAATAAATGAATGGAAAATACTAGAGAATTAGAAGGCCAAAGAGGATTACGTAAGGACAACTTCAAGGATCCAGAAATCATCCGTTGCTGCAGTAATAAAAATTTCTGAGGAAAAAAGCCTCAGCAATGTTCTGCTATGGGTCAGTCGCTTGGCATGAGCTTGCACTCTGTTTTTTCCGTCAGATATGACTCTCCCTTCAGGTTTCACTCCAGACAAAGAGGTTTTTTATCTCCTGCACTCTGATTAAAAAAAATACTGTACAACACCTTGTTGATTTTAAACTGAATTTAAATCTGGATCTCCCAGAGCAGAATCAGCCACTCTTTTTCCAATATTTGTATTCAAGCAACACAACAAGCCCCTCATCAGCCAGATCTAAACATGCCAGCAGCACTTATGTGCTACTCCATCAGCTCCTCCAAAACCAGCCTTCATCTCCTGTTTGCGCTATTCTGGTAGTTTACTGGCAAGGTAAGCACAGGTTTCCCGTGAGGTATTAGACAACTTCATGCATGGAGAATTAGGGGAAAAATTCCCTTTGTCCTGCAAGGGTCATTTTTGAGAAAGAATTCTCTAACATGCTCCTACTTTACCCGGTTTAATTAGCACTGTCAACATCTGGCTCATTCTGTGTGAGTGCAAAGTCATGATGCAGCCTGTGGCTTAGTGAGACCCGCCATTTTTTATCAGTCAGTAATGTACCATATCCATGCTCTTTGCTAACAGCCCCAGCAATTACTCCACGCTTGGCTGCTTGCTTTGCAGAAAAGAAGGCTTGTGTTGTTTCAACCGTTGAAACGTGGTGACGTCTGAGGAAGCCCCAGCCCGTGAGGTGGTCAGAGAATTTTCCTCAGCAAAGGTAACTCTGGCCCTTTGTCATGCAAATTTCTGTATTAACACATACCGTGCAATGTCTTATAAAATGCAGTATAAGCTCATGGATACGCATACTTGCAAGAGTAGTGTGGATATATTTATTAAAGTGTAGGAGCCATTTTGCTGTGGTAGTGGTTTTTTTTCCCATGTGCATATTTCTGCCTTTCTTTGTCGTTAAGAGAGGCTCATGGGATAAGCTTTTTTGTGATTCCTCTTGACCATGATGACGCTAGCCCTGTATAAAGTCGTCTTGTCCTCAGTGTTGCTCTCCCACCACGCCTGACCATGTCTGCCAAAGAAAGACAGGTAGAAAAAAGAAAACATACTGTGAGACTTAGCTGAGCACCCAGTAAATTTAATTCAGTAGAGTTTTAAAAAACAAATCCAGCTTAGCCTCCACCGCCATTTTTCAGGACTCCAAATCTTTAGTGTGTGAAAGAAATTATTTTTGGGTCAGGTGAGGTTCTCCCTTTTTTATCTCCAAGGCCAGGAGCTAGTGCCTGCAAAACCACTGCATCACTGGGCTTGGCACATCTACACTCCAAAGTGACCTGCCACAGAAATATTTGGGAAGATATTTAGGAGGTGTAAAAATCACCTTGCTGAAGGAAAAAAATCCAGTATATGCCTGGATCTGGTGACACTGTCAAGGCCGCCTTTGTGACAGCACCATGCTTAAGGATTCTTATAAAAAATTATTAAAATTCAACGAAAATACTCACTCCACTCGATTTTTTATAGGAACCATAGAATGCTTCAGCATGGCTGTCAAAACCTTCCTTCCCTCTCCAGCAAGCCACAAAGCCAAAATGCCAGGCGGATATATTATTTCCTTCTGGGTGTGCTCAGACGTCTTGTGTTTTGAAAAGGGTGTTGGGACAGGGAAGGATAGCAGAACAGAGCACGGCTCTGCAGGCAGCATCACGCAGGCTAGTTCTGGCACATTCTGCGGAAGCTGCTGCACAGTACCGACTAAAATAACTGCATAATTTTGGGCCTACACCTTCCATTTCCGACTGTTAGACTTTTGCTACCTCCTAAGGGTGTTTAAATGTAGTGTTTTGAAGGCTTTTTTTTGAAACCCCTTCAGAAACTTAATTTGTGTTTAACTTAATTATTAACACCTTAATGTTAGCCAGCCTTCTTGCCTACGGCTTTACTTCAAGGTATTTGCTCCACCTTTTGGTAATCTTCAGAGCCGTTTTCTGAGGCAGATGCTGACAGCACTTTTTGGAGACAATACTGCTAAAATTGAGACGAAGCAAAAAGAATGAGTTCATTCTTAGACTTGGCACTTGAGCACCTTTTGGAAATAAATTTGATGGAGCTCGTATTTCCAAAATGATTTTAAGGTATTGATACCATCCCACAGGATTGAAATGTGCTTGAATTTATTTTAAATCCACTGGAGGTAAAACTTTGATATGGAAAAATAAGCTTTGTGACTCATTGCTCTTCTGTGTGAAGGCGTAAACACCTGTGCAGAGGGCCCGGCAAGAGCACCACAAGGCTGTAACAAGACCAGAGCTTACACACGACTAACCCGACCTGGCTCTTCTATAGTGTGACGAAAAACCTATTTTCCTTCATTTTTTAAGGTCTTTTTGATGCCCTTCGCTAACAAATACTTCCCAAGGAAGGCTCGCACAACAAAATGCAGCCAGCAGTTGCCCTAAATGCTGAAGCATTTAATATTGTCTTGCCTTTTCCTTGATAAATTATCCTCCATTTTAACTCTTTTCATCACTTCCTGGCACTTTTCCAGGAGCCACTGTGGGAGCTGGTCCTACACAGTGTGACCCAGCGCATGGTTATAGGGAGGGTAATGAGTGAAAAAACTGAGAGCCATTTTTACTAGAGGAATTTGTTCTCCGTCGCGTCAAGTGTTGTGAATTTTCATCTAAACAGAAACATTTTTGTCTTTTCAAGCTGAGATGAGAAGTCAGCTCAGGGCACGTGAATTAATATACTTTCACTAAAAAAATGATTTTGAAAATACCTTCTGCATAGCAAAGACAGTCATAAATTTCGTAGACTTGAAAAATGAAACTTTTTCAGAAATAAAATTGAAGGCGCACTTTGTCAAACACCGTACTGCAAAATCTGTTTACCCATCTTTTCATTAATTTTGTTGGAAGGGCTTTAATGCAGGGCTCAGTTTTGGTGAATCAACTGAAAAAATCCCGAGATTATTTAGCCTATTTTTTCTCATTGAGCTTATCAAAGAAAAATACGACGAGAAACTAGGAGGGGACACGTGAGGGCACCTTACCCAGACTTCCGGGTACTCTCACTTCCAATATCGACAGTTCCACCCGATCACATTTGATGTGAATTGGAAAATTAACTCAAAATAAGGAACCTGATGCTTTGCTTGAAGGCATCCATCACTACAGGATTCACAGTCACGTCCACGAAAGACGGCAGGCCCCTTGATATGGCATAACCCTCCAAATTCTCAGTGTCTGGAGTGAGGCAAGCAGGTGCCTGCTGCAGGTGATCGTTGACGAGCTGCTTGTTGCCTGCAGGTCCTGTGCTATACCTTCAAAATGCTCCTTTTTGATGCGTCACGGTTCTTAAAAAAAGTATATGGCCTCATGACTCCTTCCGTTTACACATTTTAGTCTTTAACCCAAAGACGTGCTGAAAATTTTTTGCTGTGAAGATTGTTTTCCTTCTCACACAGGTGAGCAAATGGCAGAGCACTGCATTACCCTTCCACATTTCTGTGCATTTTTCTTCACTTTAGTCTGCCGGTGGCAAATTTAAATTTAAATATAAAACACAATTTTACTTGTGCCTTTTGCCTTTTCTGGTTGAGTGCACTGGAAGGTTGATGTGTGAGTCTTCCAGTAATATAAATTTATTGACCCTTTTTGAAAGCCTTAGTAGAGTTGCATTTTAATTCTTGATGAGTTCTTTGAGTTCTGCCTTATGAAAATTAAAGCCCCCCATAATATTTAATCCAAATATGGAGATCCTTTTTTTGCAGCCAGACATCTCTACAGCTGTTTACAAATAGAGGTTAACACTGAAGTTTTCCGAGAAATTCAGAATTAGAATGAAAGCAAGAAGAGTGAAGCCAGGTTGTCCCACGATCAGAAGAAAGTGGCAGTTGTTTCTTAAAAAGAGAGAGCGAGGGGACAGCCACTTCGCTAGCAGTGTTTACTCACACTCTCTAAAAAAGTGTGGGCACCAGTCTCTCCCACTACCACTCTGAAGGGCACCCGGGAGCCCTTGGATTATGCAACAGAGAGCATCCCTCTACGTCCCTGGAAAAGGACCTTTGGCTGGAGAGAAATGGTGGCAGTTAAAAAGGAAATGGCTTTAAACTGGAAAAAAGATAGGTTTAGACTGGATTTTAGGAAACCCGCCTTTCCCCTGGGTGTGTTTGACGGAGTGCAACAAGGTGTCCAAAGCAGCTGCCCCATCCCTGGGAGTGTTGACCCCAGGCTGGATGGGGTTGGTGCAACCAGACCTAGTGGAAGGTGTCCCTACATATAAGGGTGTCTTGGAACTACATGATGTTTCCTATCTCTTCCAACACAAACCATTTAATGATTCTGCGACTGTATGACAGTCGTGGTTTTAGGAGAAGAAATCTGCTCATCCTAGAAACAAAGGATCTATAATTTCTTGCACATGGGAGACATAAAGAGTTTCTGCTCCAAACACAGGGCTTATAGAAACAAAAAAGGAGAAGCAGTTTTTCCACCCTCTCACATCCCGACATGGACTTGCTGGGAAGGAGTGTGCCCAAGGTACCTGTCAATACCTCCTTCTCCTTACACTGTGAAAGCAAAGGTTCTGATGGTCTCAGTCTCCAGTTACAGCAAGGAAGAGGGATGGAAGTAGATACCCATCATGCAGCCTCCGGCAGCATCGCTCAAGGACCAGATGTACCACCGAAATCTGCACATCCCGTGCTAGAGGCAGAAAAGTCAAAGAGCATCTCTGGTATAGAAATTGTCATGAGACAGGCAGAGAGGGAAACAACATTAATTTAAAGAGAAAAGGAAAATAAAATGAAAGAGAAATTTTGAAAAGAAAAACTTCCTCACCAGGAAATTATTGTACCTTAAAACAGTTGAGCTGCCAGATCCCAGAGCAGCTGAGAAGATTACCCAGAGCACAGAGGACTTTATAAAAAGGGATGCTCTGCACGATTTCAAGCAATGGAAGGAGCAACAAGAGCAGGCAGAAATAGAGAGTGGATTGCTGACAGCTGAGAGATGGCAGACACCTAAACAACAGCAGAGCACCCTCCTTCCTTTCATTTGCAAAGTAATGGGAGAGTGCTGATATTCTTCACAGTCCCAGAAAGCCCTGATAAATACGATGCTCCTTGTAAAAAATAACTAGCATCTCCCTTAAATCTTCCTTGAATTTGGATGCCACTGAGGCAGGCTCTGAGGGCACGGTCCACAAAAAAAATCAAGATGGCTTCGGCTCTGCAAACACATGTCAGCGGTGCCCATCTTCACTTTCTTTGCCCTTCCCTGACCTTTAACCAAAATGGCACTTTTGGGGATGTCTCCTAGTGTTCACCATATCTGCTTTTTCTTTTACCATCTCTCCGGGGAAAGAGCAGTAGAAACCTCCCAACCAGAGCAGCTGTTAGAAAGCAGCACTTTTCACTAGCGCTTTGGCACGTTCATTTTCCTTCTCATGGGCAGCAGGAACCATCTAACTCAAACACCACACTGACACTGTGCAGCTCCCTCCATCACTCTCCGGCTCTCCAGCTGTTTTAGATTTGAAATAGTACAATGGACCTAAGTTAGGGAAAGAGAAGGGCTTTCCTCATCTTTTCCTTGTAAGGCTGAAAATGTTCGAGGCACTGGAGAAAGAGCATAGAAAGGCCTCTGAGTGTAAATGTTGGTAAAGACATATAAATGGATTTAAATCAAAATTTCTCTTTTTCATGCCAATTTGCATCACAGTCCAAGGCCTGTACAAGGAGAGAGTGAAAACCTTCAGGAACAGGGAATAATATGGGTAATTGAAAACAGTGCCATCTTCATCACAGTTAGCCAAAAAAGCAGATTTAAATCAAACTGTAAAAAATTTTATATCAAGCGTCTTGGCCTTTTCATCTGCGGGGTTGTTTTAATGTATATTTCGTATGAGAAACAGCAGGTAAGTTGGAAATGTTCTTCCATAAGTTTCCAAGCTTTCTGTAATATTTTACCATATCTCACCAATAACTTACTGTAGAAATCAACTGAAAGGGTTTGGTCACACTGGATTTTCATTTTTGTATTGGTCATCATTAACGTGCCGTTTGATTTCTCAATTAGATGTCACTTTAGCTGTCCTTCATTTGTAAACCTTCAATTTTAGGAGACTTTTTTTAAAAAAGAGATATTACTCATGTAGTACACGTCATTTAAACACATAAGTTCCTTCCGGTCTTTACAAAGCAATCACAGAATTCCAAAAGAGTTATTTGAAAAATTAACCATTTAAAAAATATATTTTTTACAGGTCAACTTGCTGCTTAGACCATATTTCACTTGCAAAAGTGAGGAAATCAATATTTAAACCCGTGGATCACTAATTGTAGGGACAGTGGCTCTGACTTTTCCTATTAATTGTCATTGAGTTTGTCTAACTTTCTTGATTTTTTTTTTTTTTTAAGGCATATTTTCTCCCTCTTCTTCTACTGCTTTTCATTATTATATTTAAATGAATGGGATATTTATCTATGTTACCCATACTGGTGAAAAAATCTCTTCTTACCTATTGCAATGTTCTCGCTACCAACCTAATTTTTTTCTCTGTTTCATATCAACCGCATAGTCGGGGATCTGTGATAAGGAGCAGGAAAAACCAAGAAAATGGCATGCAAATAGCCAGGCCTACAATGATATTTTATTTTTTAACCATTCATGCAAGGGATTCATAGAAAGGATCCATTTCAAGCTCCCAGGCAAAGGGAAAGTGTCACTCCCTGCCTTTGAACCTTCAAACAGCCCTGTAAAAGTGCCGTTACTGGAGCCTTAAAAGGCAGTGATTTTGGCAATCTAATTTGGGAGTGTTTTCACATGCTGTCCTAGGTCACTCTCATTAATTATTAACTTTTTTTTCAAAAGTGAATTTTGGAAGTGAAATATGCGAAAAATTCAAGGTTGTTTAACCTAAATATCGCTTTAAAGAATATTTTAGAAAATAGTACCTAATTTTTGTTACACTTATATGCAATTTTAAAAGAAAAATAGATGATTTCCAACAACATTCTTTTATCCTGCTTTTTTTCCCAGTCAAATTTTGATTACATATTTGACAAACCAGTGTGATTAATAAGGAGCATCATCCATCTGAGGAGGATTTTTTCAAAGTAATAAAGGTCAGGAATTGAAATACTCTGAGGTACTCTATTTTTATATGGAGAGCTTGTTGATTTTAAGACACAAATGGATAACCGTTCAATGATCTCCTCTAGGATTGGCTAAGTGTTGTGGCCGTTTGCATGAGGCAAAAGTTGTCTTTTTGATCGTGAATTTACTCGAAAAAATTAGTAAAGTCTCTGAGCAAGGTGCAGTGCAAAGGGGAAAAACACCAAACTTCCCCCTGAAAAGAACTGAGGGAATAGGGAACAAAAAGGGTAAAATATGTTTGGTTTTGTTCAAAAAAGCAAAGTTCTTGGAAAGTTAGAAACCTTTGCTTTAATACTTTCAAACTGATATCATGCTCTTCATTTGAACGACTGTCTTCCTTCTTTGTAAAAAGGGAAAGAAATTAATAAAACACTAAGTTGTTTACAGTGAATCAGAGCTTTCCGTTCCAATCCAAAAAATTTCCTGTAGACAAAAAACCAGTTTGATATCATCTAAAATTCATTGTTCTAATTTTGGTCCAATACGAATAAACTTGTCCTTAGGAAGAAAAATACATTCCTACTTGCAGGGTTTCAGGGAAGGCACATGGCAAAAGCAATATTTTTGATGGAAAAGAGGAAATATTGTTTTAAAATTAGAGAGGTGTCTGGGAATAACCAAGAAAACAGAGTACAGTACAGCAGAAACCCTTAGTCTCTTCAAGATTCTCATTAGCTCTTTAGTCTTGTTTAAAGACCTTTCTTCTTAAATCTCTAATTATTTCACATTCCGCGGAATTCTGTGATACTGAAACTGTATTAGACTGGGTCTTATGCCTTGAAATTCTTCTAGACTGGCTCCTGGTGTCCAGGTCCCTGCCATGGGTGGTCACGAAATCATGCAGTGTAGATAGGATAATGCAGAGGTCAAAAGTAAAAATAGAAGTTTTAAACGCAGATATTGGCACACATGTAGGTGATTGCTATTTACGTATAAGGATATGGCATCCCACTCTTACTTGGACTAAATTAACATGCAAATTTGATGTATTAGAAGATATCTTTTCGTACCTATGGGAAGTATTCAGAACACACTATATTTTCTCTGGAAATAGATGTATTTATTTACTTTGTATCAGAAATGGTAAAATCCACAAGGGCCTTCTATTATATATAGAAACATTACTATACGTAGCACATGTAATCTCATGCCCTGTGGCAAGTTTTTTGTTTTATTTAAGGTCTCACTGCTCTTCACAATTTAGTTTCTAGGGAAATACAGAGGACTAATGTGCTCCTGAATGCTTAGATTTGCTTCTACACAACAATTTCTTTTTTCATAATTAAATATTTGCCTTAATACATAAATTCAACTCAGAAATATTCTGCAATATTAACCATAAAATAATATGGACTTTGCCCGAAGTTATCTAAAATTTTAATGCAATACGAAAATAAAAAAAGGACGAGAAATGAGGAACGAGGAAAGATGACTAGAAGGCATCGTAAGGATGATAGTAATTTACCTAATAAAAGAATTTTACTCTCTAGTTATCCATGTTAAAACACCTCCATTTTGGCATTATATGCAACTAAAATATCTATGTAGACCGTCATTGAGAAAGACCAAGGAAGAATTCGTATTTAAATCCACAATGTCAGTGTATCTTTAAAATAATTCCTTTGCAAAGGGCAGAAGACAGCAAGTCCTGTCCGTAATCAACATAGAAACTCAGCTTTCTAGAGGCTGTAAAATACCTTGGTGAAAAATCACAGAAGGTGCTTTGCTAAATGAAAATGGAATTTAAAAAGTGAAATATCCTGAAAGATCTTGCCGGTACGAATTAATGCCATGTATGAAGCGGCAACCAGAGAAAAATAGAAATTTAACAGACGACTCTGAACACTTCTGATTTTTAATAGTATCATTACTCTCTTTTACTCGGAAAAAAAAGCCGCATACAGCAATGCTCTTTCTTCCTGAAAGTCAAAATATAAAAGCTTAATTTACACTGTCAACAAAAAAAGTACTTGGAAATCCAAGCGGTTTTTGCAGCTCCCAAATCCTCTCTGGAAATAGCAGCCAAAGTAAATTTTAATACCTTTACTGATTGCATGGGATAAAGTAAAATCAAGGGCCTTTCCATAGCTGTTTTTCATTTTGTTTCAAAGCCCAAAGTTTTTGTTACCAGTTCTATACTTTCTGCTTCCACCAGCATGAGTGTAAGACCCTGAGAGTTGCTTGTTCCCCTGAGCCACATATTCCTTGGGGCAAACCAGGAAATAGAGATTCGGATAACCATTTAGATGTGCCGGAGGCAGGATTGAGCACTGCATATCCTCTCTGAGATGGAAAATTGAGCACAACGAAAACTGAGATTTTTCGTTAATTTGCATTGTAGGTAGAAATACTAGGGCCCTTTGATCCTCAAAATCAGAATTCCATATTTTTTTTGGTTTTTTTTTGTAAGGGATTGATCATTTAGCACAGTTTTCCTGATACAGCCAGGCTTGTTCTTTTCTACAAAACACTACTGTTTTTGGGGTTGGCCCAGGGGCTTGGGCCTCCTTTCCAAAGAAGAGAGCCTTACAAATATGAGAGCCAAAGAGTTTCAAACTTTCCCATGCTATCACCATCAGTTTACACTACATCATGGAGGGTTACAGCCCCAATCAGGAGGTGTCCTTATATCCCCTCCTCTCCCACATACTTAAAGCAGCGCCTTGTGTCACAGCCTGTAATACAAAACCGATCTGAAAAAATTTTCTGAAGGTCAAGTAAGTCTGAGAAAAATCCCTTCCTAGACCACTGCAGATGAAAAAGGGCAAAGAGCATGAGCTGTTTTAGCAACGTCAGAAGGGCTGGTGCTGGCTTTCCCACAACCATCACTGTGATAGTCGACGTTCTTCTACTAGTTTCGGTCACGCAAATTTCTCATTGTTCTACTGATGAACTATTCACATAATTGAGAACTTGAGAAAGACTAAAAATAACTCTCCGTGTATATATGTTGAATAGCACTTATAATTTTTCCCCAGAGCTCTACCTGGACAGAGCCTGAGCGAGCCACCATGTGGCGACAAGGTGAATAACTCTTTGCTTTTTTATTTCTGAATCTTTAGTCTTCGTGACCAGCCGTGTTTAGAAGACAACAATACGCATTTGCTCTGACTCTTAAAACGTAGATTATTAAGATATAGGCCGCTGATTAAACATCTTTGAAAAGGAATAGATTTAAGCAGGCATATACTTGCTTTTCTCCATCAAGAAAAAAGTAGTTCTGAAGCAAAGAAAGTAAATTTTCCTTTCTTTATGCATATGCATAGTACATGGAACCGCACTGAACACTACATCAGGGGATACTTTCTCTCCCTGTCCAAGCGAATTCTTACTTTTTCCAGTCTTAGTTCCGCCCAGATGTTTTTCATATCTCTTCTATTAAAATGCATATAAGACTCAGTTTTAGTAACTTTAACGCAACTATTCTGGCTGGAATAATAGAACACATGCTGTATATGGCACATGGAAAAATATGTAAATCTTTCCCAATAACCAAAATACCAGTTTGCCATAGTGAGTCTATTAAAACAGTACAAGTGGAGAAATTTGATTCACTAATTTGTCCCTAGGTACAGACTTTTATCAGTCTGAAAAGGCAGGTCTTTAAATTATGGAGCTTTCAGTAGTGTAACCAGCTTATAACACTAAATTTGGTCTCCCCTTCTGTTCTTAAGGCCAGCTGTTTTTTGGCTATGCAATAGGAACCCATTCTTTTTGATGCAGAAGAGGCTTTGTAGCCATAGCCGCTAGTAAATCCTGCTTAAATGTTTTATAACTTGCCTGTGAAAATTTGCTCTAGGTTTAACCTTACTATTTAAATTGTCAGCTAAGAGGAGATTAAATCCTTGCGGGTATTTGGGATGTTAAACCTAAGGGTTTTAAAGATGTATGAAAATAAAGGAAACTTGACTTTGACTGCGATGCTTTTTGTTGTAACAAAATAGTTCAGCCTCCTGGCGAACCTTCTACTTTGTTGTTTTGAAATTCTCGTGGAGGTCTTGGCCGAAACCAGTTCCTTCAATCCAGACAAATATGTTTTTATGTAGAAACTGGACAGACACAAGAGGTTTCTACAGAGAATCATTCCACATGAAAAGTATTGCAGATATTTTTGACCAACTAAGCTTGTAGACAAAATCCTCCATGCACCTCTAAGGAATTAGGTGGCTCCAGTACAGGTTGCCCAATTCTGTCTTTGGCAGGAGGGAAAGGGAAAGCAGCGTCCCTGCGCAGCACCATGGGCAGTAGAATGAAAGTAAAAGCCATATGAATTACTCGTGTCAAGCATATGTGCATGGCATAAGGATCGAGGAGAAAAGATAGGCTGCAAACCACTTCTGCTCCTAACTTGAGACGTCACCCTGTGAAACTTCCATGTAGACAATTCTTACCGTGAGTCTCTGGCTTCCACCTGCACTTTTAAAATTATAGTATACTGGACCTGAAATAAAATTTCTTATGAGGAACCAGCAATTAACATTTCTGATATATGCAGTAATTTCCTTCAGGCATCCAGTTGATCCTATGTGCTTTAAGACCTGTTACTTTCCCCATACACTCACTTAATAAAACGTCCATATCTCCTGCTTCCACAGCTGATATATAATCTGCTGTCTTTAAACAAAGGAGGAAGTTTCCCTTCAGCGTGTTCATCTCTACAAAAGCCTGACAGCACGTCAGACAGACACAGTAACACTGCTCTTTCTGACTGTGGGGAGGAAAATATTTTATCCCGGTCTCTATCACTTTTACCTCCCTCTGTCTTTCATTGTCGTTATCACCCTGGCTGGACTCAAAATAAACGTGCTGGATATAGCTGTTTCTAACAAAACCTTTTTGTCCCAAATTATTCTTTTTTTTTTTTCTTGTTATAACTTTAAATCCACACGGTGGCTTTTCTTTACGTGGCACGTTGAGGCCTCCCAGAGCAATGTATCCATTTTGTGTCTTACGCTTGCTCAGGAGCCAACTAATTTACCCAAGGAATGGATAAATATCAAAAAAATTTTTATTTAATAGGCATTTAAACTTTTAAAAAAGCAGAATGGTTTTAAAGGCGCTTTAGAGACAAGTGTCTGGCAGGCATTGCATTTGTCACTAGGGAGACAGGGGCCATCAGTCTAAATAAATTGCTGCATCTCTATGAAAATCTTCGCAATACTCAGGCACTGGAAATAACAGGAAACAAGCACAAATTACAAGCTTTACGCTCTCAGTCTTGCAGAAGCAAAAATGGGAATTTTCTCCTTTAGTATTTTTTCCTCCGCATTTTTTGGGTGTATGCTCTAGGCAGAAGTAAATATTTGCCATGCATCCAGGCAGCATAAAAAGAGGAGTAGTTCGCCTGGCAATCAGGCTACAAGGGAGATAAGAGGGACGTGTCCACAACCCATCAATGTAGCTTTGTAGCAGCCACAAGGGTCAAGGGTCCATTTGCAAATTTGTGGCATAATCGCCCAGAAAGGGAGTCGGTCTTTAGTGACCTTCGGATCCAAAGAGAAGATGGAGAGGCAGGAAATGAAGGAGGCATGACTAAGGAGCTGAGGCAGATTTCCTGAACGGCAGCTCAAAATAACTCCTAAAACTGCATGTCAGAGATGTCCGAGGAAATGGCCAGTTCTCTGCCTTCCTCTTCCAAGTGATTTTACTTGTGAGATATGCTAGTCCAAAATGCCAATTCTTTCCAGGTTAAAAACCCCAATTCTTTCCTGCTTCTTGCCCTGGGAGAGGCTTTCTTGGTCAAGTGCGAAACAACTAGGGTGGAGAGGTCGTACAGTGAGTATGCGGGGTGGGTGTTTAAGTCCTTCTGTCTGGTTAAAATAAAAAACAGAATTCAAATACTTACCAAGAACATTGTTACATGACGCATTAGCTCTCTTAAAATAAAAGAGAAGGAGGATTTTCGAATTTTTTAGTAGTGAAGCCTATGAAGTTGCATATCACCTTAAAGAGTGTATGTTTTCAGCAGAAATCTGAGACTTGCTGAGGAGAGCTGGCATAATTTAACAATGACCTTACACACAGGTCTTCACTTCAATGAGTCATGAAAAGCCTTCCACACAGTTACAAAATATGAAGCCTTAAACAATCTTTGGTGTCACTGCTGCCATTCGCATAGAAATTTTAAAGCAAATATTAGTCATTCACTCACACGTAGGCAAGAGGCCGCCTGGTACATTGTGCTCTGCTGGGACCACCATATGTTGAGGTACTCTATAACAAGGTATTTACCCTGAGGCCTCCACATTTTCATAAGAAGCCAACAAATCTGAAATGCACAGGATCTGAGTGGGCAAGGACAAGTGAATCTGTCCAAGCGTGTGTGCTTAAAATACCTCTCACGTGGCATGCTGCAGCCTGGGATACTGGGGTGGAATTGTGCAAGCACAATTTTCCAAGAGCAATATATGAAACAGTAATGCAGAAGCGGCCTAAACCCTAGATGAATGGAATATTCTGAAAAGATGAGATTTTACTCAGCAATCACTATCTCCTCTTTCATTAGTCTTGAAAGAATTGCCTTTCAGCTGTGAGCACACTCAATATCCTTACCTCCCAAGTAAATGTTTCCAGATGTTGTACTCAGCACAGTGCTCTGTCCCTCTTTCCAAGTTTCTTCAAGTTTTCACACCCGGATTTTGCCATGTCAGGTAATGAATTGGAAATTTTAGGAAAGGCAACATTCCCAAAGGAGTGTAGAAAAGAGTTCAAGGCCTTATGTGCATCCTACGGAAGAAGAATCACGGAGGTGATATTTGTCTACTGCTGCTCATCAGAACACACCACTGAGTTTAAACGATCTTTTATTTGAGCACAAAGATGTTCTGTAAGGTTAAACCGAGAGCAGGGTGATGTGGCAGTGGTAGTGACTCTGCCTGGAATCAGTGCTGGATGAAATTTAGAAATCCCTAGAGCCCTGGTGTTTGCCGTGGCCTGCTCTGCACTGTTGCAATTTAATCTTCTAAAATCCTAAGCACTGCCCCATCCATAACTGCATCACCCAGCCATCAAATAATCCATGGTGTCCTTCAATGCTCTTTCCTCAAGGCATCACTGCCTTTTCCTACTGAAGCTGCAGTGGGCAGTTCATCCCTGTGAGTATTACGTAATCTGAGTAATTTCCCAAGTGATTGCTGTAAAAGTCGGCCATGCTCCTGTTCCCCTCTGGCAAGGATGAATAGGAGGAAAGCAAATTTTGTGTAATATTTATTATACCTAAATTTTTAGATGTCTTCCTTCTGCTGTTAGATTTTGTTAGACAGCATGTCAGAAATTAAGAATGGCACAGGCCAAATAAGCTTTAAATGGATGTGTGCGCTGCTGGTTGAAATATTGCTGTTCGTATTGTCAATCTGGACATGTATTGCTCTTGAAGCTAGACGCGCTTGGACAGCTGTGGAGCCAGGCAGAACACATACAAAAGTGGAGGTTGCTCTGATTTCTCCAAAGTTTGGTCTCCGTTTGAAAAAATTTGTCCAATATTCATTTACAAATTTTTTTCAAAAAGCATTTAATTTCCATTTCTCTTTCTCCAGTATGCCTTTTGGTCCTGCATTCTCCTTTTTCCAGAAATTACACCTTTCTATTTTTGTCTGGAAATGGATATTCAGCACATTGGTAGAGCAATATTCACAGGCAGCTCTCGGACCTCCCAGGTCCAAAGATATGCCCAGTGCAAGCACAAGGCATCTCCCACAGCAGAAACCCCTCCTCACAGTAATTCGGGGGTATCACATCTCTATGAGATATTTCAAGTGATTACTGAAGGGCAAGCTGAGAGAAATAGATGGCCAAAGGGAAACAAATGCTGTTATAGAAAGCACCGTCTAAAGGCAGTATGATAAAGGCAGTTATCCTCGATCTGTTTAAATATTTCTGGCCTTGGGCAGCAAGGCTTTCGGAGACATGGAAGGCATAACAATACTCAAATAAAGTTCACCTCTGCAATGATAATAGTGCTTCAGAGCTGGAATTACAAGTGATTCTAGGATAATCATATAATCTCAAGCATTTGGTATACCGAAAAGAAAAAAATCCAACAATTTTATTATACACAACATCTACTTATGTTAGGCTAAAAATCTACGTATATTTAAATACTAACTTTTGCTTTTTTAATCTCTGAATTTGATCTTTTCTACTTTTCTCTGGAGATACAGCAGCTTGTGAATACGTTGCATTTCCTGGATAACCCTGATGATTAACATCCTAGTTCGGATGAAAAATAAAAGACTGAATAAAATAAATATAAATATATTTATAAAAAAATATATATTTATAAAAAAAACAGAATAAAATAAAAGTCTGAATTTCCGCCCAATAATCTGCATGCTCTGTGTCTGAAAGACTGCTAGTGGGGCTTCTGCTTCTCCCAGTAGCTGTAGCGTCCTCAGAACTGAGGACACAAGGAACAGCACAGTGACCTTTCCATGCCAATCCAGAACACTACTTCTGAAAACTTATTTCTAAATTTCTGATCTTAAACTTATGCCTAGGCTTCTAAATGTTAATATATAATAAGGGATGCAAAAAGCAATAAACAGAACAGATTTTCTCCAGCTGATCATTACAGCCTCAAAGTTATCTGCAGATAAATTCCATATATTCATCACTGCAGATATTTTAATACGTGATTATCAATCGTCTATGGCCCGAAAATAAACTGTCAAACAGGTCTGGGGCATTCCTGTATTATCCACAGCGCAGGAGTACAGGTTTTTAATGTGAAGACATTTAAATATATATTCGATATAAATTAAGATTTGTCTTTGAATGCATGTTGTGTTACTCCCCTTTTACCGTGGTCTCTGACACATCACCTTTTACTGCTCAGCTTCTGAGATGCAGTAACAACCATTTACTCTTAGGTCTTAGGAAAATGAGAGCTTAAGACACTATTGTAACCTCTGTGAAAAAGGGCTAACACTGATGCCCCAAAATCGTACTTTCAATTGCACCATTTTGAGAGTCTTGTCATGCTTCAGTCTAAAGCGTCAAAACAGACCAGGCAGTTACTGAAAAGTGGATAAAACACAATATTGAGTGATGGCCGAGATTTAGGGAAAACACCTCCCCATGGGTTTACTGTATTCATCCCGTGGATGAAGAGGACTTAAACAGAATGACTTCTGTTCCCTTAGTAGGTTTTGCGATCCAGTTGCACCTCTGCAGGGCAGTAATGATCCACTCCCCGTATCACTGAAAAAATGCGCATTTCTCTACGCACGGATGATGTTCAGACAACTGCGTGTATTTACTTATTTCTTCACACACACGGGAGAAAATGAGAAAAGCTTATCTTTTGTAGATGTCCTATTGGCAAGTACAGAAGAAATCTTTGAGTTTTTATCAAGATTTTAAAATTTCATTGTAAAGTTAAATCTGAATATTAATTATGTGGTTTTAATACATATATTCTTGGTTTTACATATATTACATGGAATAAATACGTATTTATTTGTATTAATATATGTGGAAATAAATCATCACCTTTTAAACTGTTCGTGGAAATTGACCACTTCAGATGGATTCCTTAGCTCAAAACAGATGAAAAACTCCCTGGAACTTTGCGAATATTTTTGGTGCTGATTTTTTCGTGTAGTACAAAATCCTGCACTTCACCTTACAAGATTCAGCCTCATTCAATTAAAAAAATTAAATAATATTTGATGCTGAAATGGAGCAATTTCAGTTACCTAAATTAATAAAGAAAACGCCAATACTTATGTACAGGTTTTGATATTTAGTCCCTAGTTTTGCAATTGTATCCCTGTAAAAAATATTTATATAGAATAATAAATGGATAAAAACATATTTATGTGCCAGTGTGTGTGCATGCATGTGTGTAAATAGACATACCCATCCATATATAAAAGTGCTCTTTGAGCACATGCAACCTCCTGAAGGAAGACCTGGATGCAAATCTGGAGCCTGACGGCATGCCCACATCTCACAGGATGCAGCTTTGAAGAAATGGTGACCGTTTCTACACTTGTTCCCCACTGCGAAGCTGCACTCTAACCAGAAAAAATGTGTTCCAGGCTGGGATTGGCATACACGAGCTCCCAGATATTTAACTCTGTACCCACAGCCCCTGGAGTATATTCAGGAAATAAAATGTTACAGAAACCATGCATCTGGATTAAATAAAAATGTTTGCATTTAATGAGCCGCATTTTTTTCTGAGCTACAAGAGGAGGAAAAAAATGCTGAGGGTATTGTAGGCTTTGACAGGAATGGAAATGAGAGGAAAGGCGGAAAAAAAGATGAAAGGGAACAATAACAGGAATAGGGAAAGACTGCCAGTTTGCACTAATGCTAAAAGGGGAAGTAAGAGATTTTTATTAACCTGTAACTGGCATTCGCCTTCTTTATCAATTTTAAAAAATCTTCTAATGATAATTGTAGACTTTCTCTGCATACCCAGAGAATTTTCTGTAGAAAATAGCGTAGCCTACCAAGTTCTTTCTTCTGCTACCACACAAATTCAGCCACTGTCTTTCATGCCTTTCATTAAAATATGAAAGGAGATAAGCAATACCTAGGGATGTAATTTCTTAGTAGTAGGAGGGGATGGCCAGGATTAGCTGGATCTAAGAATATCCAAAAGAAAATCTGAAGGAAGCATTAGAAAGAAAGGTAAGATGAGCTGTGCTCACACAAATTCCTGCTGTCAGCACCGGCTGGTGTTTACGGGAATGATGAAGGGTGGAAAAAAATGAGAAAGGGCTGTAAAACTACAAGGTTAATGTTTCAGAGAAAAAGACACACTGCCCTAAGGGATTGCCTCTGCAATGGTCATGCTCAGCGGGGCCGGAGTCTTATCTAATCCTTTTTCTTCATCTTTAACAGAAATCTTGCTAAAATAAAAACTGGGTATTTTAAAATGCCTGCCCTTAGCAGAATTATTCAAATGCTTCCTGGTTGAATTTATGGAGTGAGAAGGGGCACAATTCCAGATTTCAACCAAAAGGACCGTAGCAGGTGGTCGTCACGTGGCTGCTCTCTGAGCCAAAACATGCCTTAGTGAAGGGCACATTTCTGATTACGTCCAAAACACTTTTTGGACCATAATTAAAACAGATTTTTAAAAATCACAATTTTCCTCGCATTAGGTAATTTTCTTTAATGGATTGATATTTGTGAGATCAAAAAAATCTTACGTAAATAAATTTTTAGGATTTTCTACCAAAGACTGGTAACCTCATGTTTTCAGATGCATAAGACTCAAAAAATTAGTAGGATTTAAAGAGCAAACCGTGTTATACTCAAGTTGTCTGTCAGCTTTTTATTTCCACTGTCACACCAGAAAATTTTCCATGTATCCTGAGTGTTCTCTCCAGAGCTAGGTCTTCTGGCTGTCTCAGAGTTGTAAACCAGAGCATTATAAAAGGCGCTTTAAACTTGGCTGTAATTTTTATCCTGCAAAAACCATGTGGATGACCAATTTGCATTAAAATAAGTAACGGAATATATGGCACTTTCAGCCTCAGAGCTGTACTGAAAATTCACTACAGATGATGAACACTAGGATAAACATATCTGGGGGGAGGTCATCTTCATATCCAGCTACCTTAAGTGCCCACAAGTTTTTCTTTTCTTGCTTGTGAGTTCTCTTTCTCAGTGACCTGTGACAAAACCAAGATCATGGCTCCAGCCAGCCAGAGCACATCGCCAAATCTTCTCATTTCTCTTTACCTAAAGCAACCTCACCCATCCTCTAAATCATAAATAATGGTTCTGTGGAGAAAGCACCCAAAAAGTGTCACCATAGCACTGATATACATAATATCATGCTTACTTTGTAATATCGGTGAAAATAAAGGGAAAGAACTTACCATTAACTTTTTATGTGCTTACAACTTATCTACAATATTTTTCAATACCAAGGAAGACACAGAGACATTTTTCTATCCCTGGAAAGTAAGAATATGAATAATTTCAAAAAGATCATACCTTATATCACTGCAATTGATTATCCAGCTCAGATGTGTAAATGTTTTCATGTTCCCTGTGTTATCCTAATCATGTGCGGTGGTGTCTTCTGGAGTGCTGAATATTTACTGCTGATACATGGAAGAATATGCAGCAAGTGATAGGAACACCTTTGGTTGGGGAAAACGGGAAGCAAAAGGAAAACTGCGCTGTTTTGATATACAGTGTCTCTAGACTGTGATAGTGTCACACCCACTGCAAGAGAGATAAGGAAGAGCCTCACAACTTCCCAAAGAGATTTTGCTTTTCATTCGGTCACCTCGTGCCACTCTCTGGTCACGTAGTTCATCACCTGCTCTTCAACAAGGTCGTCTAATGATAGTGTTTTTAATGATATCCCTAACAGTCACAACAGAGGAGTTTTGGTGACAATTCTTCAAGAACTGGTTAAAAAATAGCAAGGGTTTTGCTAGGCTATGCAGGAAGTTTATGAGGGATCTTACACAGGATCTCTAATTTACATCTGCAGTTTCATGTCTCAGTCTTTGATGATGGAATAGTTTTTACTTTCTCATGAGTTTTTAGACAACAGCACAGTGTAAACTCTTAAGGAATTTATAGAACAAGTGTTTTCTACTTTCTGCAACTTATAAGGACTTCCAGAATTAATTTTCTGTATAACCTGGCCTTTCTCAGAAGTTGTAAAGCTGGTTGGTGCTTCCATTTCTGCTTAATATTTGTCCACTTCATCATTCTTCACTTTGTGTTTTAATAAAGCTACCAGAGGAAGCTATTCAAAATGAAAACTAACTCGTGTTCTTTCTTTGCTAGGACAAAAGCATTAAATGAATCTAAGCATTGAAAGCGAATGCCTAAGGCATGACATTTCTGAGCAGTGAATAATCCTTGCAGCTGTGATTTACTCTCATCAAAGGAAACCTCTAGCTGCTAGTTCACTGCTGCTGTAATCCAAAATTTTTTGAGCCCTGTGCACCACTCAGCAAATACATAATGCTCTTCATTTTCTTGTGCTGAGAGGGAAAGTCTTCCTTCTTTTGCTCCTTGGCTTTCTCCACCCCTGCAAATGAACCTGAGTATGTACGAAGTAAAGCACAGAGGGAAAGTATACAGAAAGAAGCTGTAAAGACAGATATACTTCTTGGAATGCAAAGTTTATATTAGAGCTATCAGTCCATAACTTTGTTTTATATGAATATAAATGTGTGAAAAACGGGTTTTGTAAAGTGATATAGTTGAGGTAGCCTGGGTTGAGAGCAAAGGTCTGGATAACAGGGCATTTCCAAGGTGGAGTAAGTGTAAGGGCTGATGTCATCTGAAAAGAGCAGAATATTTTTCAAGGACTGTGTGTCACAGTGCGCTTGCGCTCCTGAGGCTGCCAGGGGCAAGGCGAAGGCAAGTGCAACTTTTGTCCCTCTTTCTATTGCTGGTCTAGTTATGGAAAACTTCAGGCAGAAGGTTCAGCCTTTGATTTCTTCTTCCACAAGTGTCCTGGACAACAGGCTCTATTGCCCTGGCTCTGAGCAAGCCTTTCCAACTGGCTAGCAGTCTCATGTTTTTCCCTTCTGTAGGGCTGGGAGGCTTGGGCCAAGGACACCTCACATATCATCCCCTGTTTGGCTGCATTACCCCTGCAAAAAACAATATTTCACCTAAGAAAACCAGCAAGGAGTGACATTTCCTCTACCCACTGCAGGATGAAACACACTCCTTCATCCTCCCTGTCCCCTTCATCACTATGTTTTGCTAAGTGATTTCTTTTTCCTCATCTATACTTTCCTTCCTTTGCTCATTTGCGCAGGGCTGCTGGATTATAATGTTACACAACCATCACCAGCCGTCTGTCTCGGGGCGGCTCAATTTAACCCAGATGTATCACATGAAAGGAAAAATTGGGATTATGACACTCAGAAATGTTTCTGCCTACCTAAAAAACAGCCTTCCTAGTTAGTAGAGATCAGAATAATCACTGCACAGGTCTCTGAGCAGCTGAATGAAAAGTATTCTTGTTGCTGCTTTAGGGTGCTTTTCTAACAAGATTTGGGAAATTAGGAAGAAAATTGAAAACTACAGCACATAGAAGGCTGATGCATTACTCCATCCCACTCCAAACCCCAGCGTCAGTCACCAGGATTCGATCAATTAGAAATAGCTCAGTCATCAGTCTATACTGATTTTGGTCAAAGCCCTTGCCAAAATATTTGTAGGGTTTGATCCATCTTTTCTTACACTAGAGAGCTCTAATTATGCAACTCTGTATGGCAACCCACTCTTACGTCCTAAGCAAAGTAGAATAAATACTGAGAAAATAGCAGTCGTTCTGACGTATATCCCAAGCCACTTGGAAATTCAGACATTATATATATGGTGCAATAAATAATCTAGGAAGAAATAACCTAAGAATTATGATAAAAAAGCAAAAGAAACAGCAGGATACCTTACTACATATGCAAATAAAATTAAATTCAGGCCAAAACTTACTTGAGGTCATTGTGTTTTCTCACAGATACAGGATTTTATTCAGACAATAACTAAATCTCTATGGCTGGTGAATATCAGAAATATGTTTCCTAATGAGAATACTACAAGAAAAATAAATCGTGGGTCAAATTTTTTTCCACATGATTAACTCTTCAATGCCACTGTGCAATGTAAACACTTATTTCTGCTGTTTAATAAGTATTTGCTATAAAGTTATAAATTACTTTTTAGGAAATTATGTCACCACGAGCTCAGCTCTGCATGTCACTGTAATTTATTTCTCACCCTAGAGAATGGCTTCTGATCCTGTTAGCCTGTAAGTATAACAGGCAGCTCATACTCTTAAGGTTTATCTCTTAATAAATAAATTATATCCAAAAAAGGTCCATCTTTAAAATGTGATAGGAAAATTTTTGTATGCACAACAAAAATTCCAGGTTTAAATGATCACATATGGTACTATAATTCTGGTCATATTTAGATCTCTTTGCTGGTGATCTCTTTAATGCAGAGAAGAATGACTGGCAATTATTTGTTTCGTATAATTGGATTATGAACAAATATATTCTTTCATCTTATTTCCTGGTGTCATAATCAGTAGTGTCACCATGAATTTGCATGCACAGAAACACTATCAATTCCATTCATTTTCTCAAACGTAAAATATTCTTTGAGCCTCTCCAGCCACCAGTGTGCAGGAGATTTTTAGTAACCGCCCTCCAATTTATTCCCCTGCACAATTTAATTCCCAGTCTTATTGCTCCTTTTATATTTCCCATGGCTCAAGGCAAAAAGACTACAGTTGTCAGGCAAAGAGAAAAGCTCTGAAGTCACCAGGCACAAATGTGACGCACAGATGATGCCTGTGTTCTGATATGCTGCAATCATCCATCTCTCAGTCCATTATAAAATTTTTTTGCTTCACTTTGTGCAGGGTTTTTCTCTGTTTCTGCTTCTTTTCCGGTCGGAGTTTCCACTAAAGAGATGGGACTATCACGGTTATACACGATTTATTACTTAAAATAACAAACAAGGTATCAGTCTCAGAGTTCGTGGAGCTTAGTAACAAATGGCCATAATGGCAGATAGTCACAAGTTTCAGGGTTACACGGCAATTCATAACTTTCTGGTCCAATAAGCCATTAACACGAAACTTTGTTTTGACTTCATAACCTATCACCTCCGGTCACTTTTACTGCAGTGCGTCAATTTTCTACCAATTACCTGCTAAGTCACGTACACCCATATACTTCTATTATAACATCTAAATTCTTAGCTTAAACTACAAAATCACACCAGTATACTTTAAAACCCTCCACCAAATCACTCAACACACTCCCTTATTTATAGTTACAAAAATATAGGTCTGTAATTCTTTTGCTTAGAATCCCTGTCTTGTCATCGCATCAGCCAGAGTTCTCTCCAAGGGTTAAGGTCAAATCCGTCATTGTCTGTAGAAGTTTTAACCCCTCGGTTTCCTACAACTTTGCTGTCAATACCAGGGGACACATTTAAAAAATGGATGAGATCTTGATTTCCACGAGAGTAGGGGATACCAGGACAACCCTATAGGCCTGTGATTTTAAAAAGTACTTTGGACAGAAGAGATAACCCTCCTTCAAGCATTTCAGCCTCTAACCTGGTGCTTGATTGCTCCAGTAAGAGAAAGGAAAAATAAGTGTATGAAATGTGCCTCTCAGTAATAGATATATGTTCCTAGAAAAATTTGTGCATAAATTGGCTGGAATTACTTCCAAATTTTCCAGCCCTGGCTAATTTTCCAGCCTGACACATCATAGCTGACCTGACCCACAGGCACACAAGCCTCTTCAGATCTTTGCCATTAATTTCAGGGCTAGGATGATAAAAAAAAGAAAAGAATGAGTCCTGCTCCTTCTTGACAGGTTTGACTGGTGCACTTGGTTCTCTCAGGCAGGATGAAGAGATGCTACACAGAGAGTTTGGCTTTTTACCAGGGTCCCGGTCCTTTATTTAGCTACAGGAAAGACAAGCTTTGACCTTCCTTCGTCTTTCAGTAGGATGTTGTGGTGAGTGGTCAGGGCCAAAAGTGTCTGTGTGAACACTGACGGTGCTGTAGCCAGTCTACTTCTGGCAGCATCAGGCTGGCACTGGCTGTCCCAGCGCGACTAAAACTGGGAGAGATAACGCATCCGTGTGGCAAGAGGCTTGTCAGCAAGGGTCTCCAGACACTGCACCACGTCTAGGACTCAGTCCAAAAACCTCCAGGAATCAGAAAATCAGCTAAACGTGGTTGTGAAACATTATCTGACACTCCTTGGCAAAAATTCAGTGGTGTCCCATTCACTCTGCCTCATCAGCTCCGAAAGTCTCTTTTTACTCCTCAAAAAGCCAGGAAAATGCATTTTATCATGTATGTCACTGGGGAATTCAAAGAAAACTGATGTATTAATTAGACTTCCCAGAAGTTTAATCAAAGACTGCTACAACCTTGGGATGGAAATACAGCTGTTTATATTTCCTTCCATATTTTTTATTTGTTTGAGGGTTTTTTCGCTTTTTTATCAAAAGAGAACTATTTGAGGATCTCTTGTTAGCAAGAAAAGAGTCTTCCACTCAATTACCACTTCACCATTATTTTACAAACACAGGTTTACAACATATCCACCAGTGACCACACCATCTCTATAAAAAAAGCTATTTTATCGGGTCAGGTAAATTAGGGCTGTGATTAAATATTTCCTTAATTCTGTTCTTAACGCAGAAGCGATACGATTGAAGAGAACAGACTTTAAACTTGAGACAATTCACGACTCAGTGAAGTCTCAGTGACTTTATGTATTATGTTAAACAAAATATTTGTCCAGCAGAAACTGAGCAAAGAGCGCAAGCCATTCAACGAGATATTTGCTAATGCATTCATTTAATGGCTATTCGTGCAGTTTCAGCCATGTGGGAAGCCCTTTGTGTGTGTATGGATTTTTTGGGGTGTTTTGTATCCTTCATTCCCACTTTATCTCGGGAGCTGTGGTTAGGCAATCTTATCCACATTGGCCAGAAGGACTTCTGGCAGTGATGGGCCCTGGGAAGAACTTCATGACTATGCCAAGGGTTTTATATTAAGGTCTCCTTAATCTATGGACAGGAGCGGGGCTTAGCTGACCAACACTGCTGGGCACTCAGGCCATGAAGAATCTGCAGCCGCATCCAAATTCAGTAGCTGGTTTATTTGTGCTGCCATGCTAATGCCTTGTGTTGACACCAGCAAAAATATGCTTGCAATTATTTATAAGGAAAAAGGGGAATAGTTGATAATTCAAAGGGGCTATTGCTTTCTATTGAACACCTTCAGTCTGTGCATTTTCCAGCTGCTGGGCAGATTATTATTTTGCATTTAAACCTTTACATCCATTTTCAGATATCATTGTATCCAAAGGAAAATGCATTGAAAGAATTTGCAGACCTAAGCTAGGTGAAAGGCTTTAAGTAATGTAAAGCTGTTAAAGAAAAAAGTTCATTATGTAGGTTTAAAACAGTTCATTTATTTGTTACAAGGGTGTTATAGAAAATCTAAGTATACTCAAATATGTCACTGCCTGAGAGGCCCTTATGGAGGAGAGGTTTTTTTCCTTTTAGCATTGCATCAGTAAAGCAATCCCAAACAACTCATAATGTAACAAGCTTCCTATGTACTCTCACCAGATTGAAATTTAAAAATGAATACTGATGTTAATAAAATGAGAAAAGTAAGAACAGCAATGCATAATACGCATTTGATTTTACTTTATGAAGCATTGCTCTTTTCCTGGGGTAAACAGCATATTTCAGCTATTTATTTACAGTGTAATTATTTACCATCTGGAAACTATGAATCATGCTGTTGTTATTTCGTTAACATCTCATTACTTCGAGGCATTTGTTTTTTAGATATGAATCAAAGCTGAGGTCTATACTACCCTGAACATTTTTCCAGTTGAACAAAATTTTGTGTTAAATACACCAAAAAATGTGTCAGAAGCTGCCTGCTGCCATGAGTTTCTGAATATCTGCTATGGCAAAACGTCAGAACTTGTATACAGGTAACAGATGCTGAGTTGACAATGTTGAATAAATGCGGGGATCCTGCTACAGCAAGCAGGATTTGGGATAGACCTGTGCGTGAGGTAGCTCATGCAGTTGCCTTGGTGGCCCCACACTCCCCTAGGAGAACAACTCCAAAATTTCCGTGTTCTAGAGACAGCACAGATCAGGTTCTAAGGGTTTATAATTGTAAATTTTTTGTATAATTTGTAGTTTTGTTACTGCAAGCAGCCATAAGTTGGGCATTAGGTAACTTGCTTTCTCTGCAGTTCTGTCTATTAGGCACTTCTCTAGATTACCATTTATCATTACTGCTCTGTTTATGATTATTCTAATTGTTATTGATATTGCTGTGCTTATTTTGTGTATTTTTTGTAGCTTCGGGTGTCAGACTTGGCAAGGTCTAACATGAAATGACTGTAACCTACAGGTTTTTCAAATGCTACCTACCATGTGCTGTACCTTTAATGGTCTTTGAGGGCTGAGAAACTGCTGCCGTAAGGTCAGTTTGTGGCAACCAAGAGAGGCACCAAAAGGGCTGATACAATCTCTGCCCAGAAGGAAAAATCATCCCACTTTGCACAGATACTGACCACCAGGTTGATTAAAGGGCACTCTCAGACTGAAAGATCTCTCCAGCATTTAGCCGGTTCAGCAGCCAAAGTGTGGAGATGCCTGTTCATGCCTGGCCTTTAGTAGCTATTTCCACCTGCCCTTTGACAACCCAACAGCTGTATATTGCACCCAGATTTTTGATCAATTTTGTCCGCATCATTAATATTTTTGGCTCTTCCCCTGAGTGCTGCTTCAGCCAAACCTACAGCTGAGCCCAAGATTCTGAACTAAATGAAGTCTGGCTGCTGCTGTGACATCATCTACCATCTTGGCCATGACTGGCTGGGAACAGACCATGTTTTTTTACTTTTACTTAGCAAGAGAAATGGTTATCAGTCTCAGCTCGTCTGTGCATTCCTCTCTGCCTGCAGCCACACTTAGAGAATGCTGAGCATCCCACCTGACAGTGACTTCCAGGTCAAGCAGGCTCAGTGCCTGAGACAAGACCAGGGACAAGGGACAAATTTTTTGATGGGTGTGAGCAGCTGTGGGTGAGTCACCCACGGAGCATCCCTAGTCTGCAACAACTCACAGGGTGCCCAGAAAGGGTGATGAAGATCAGGTTTAGGAAATAGATTAAAGTGTTCAGCATGGTCATTTATATCTTAAGCTACAAGGTCCCTCACTTTTGATACTTTTTCCCCTATTTAGTTAGTTAATTATGGGATCTTGTTCCGAAGCTTGACAATTTTACATGACATCTTATTTCAAGAGTTTGCCTGGGTTTCCCTATGAAAAGGAAACATCACCTAGGAATCCTCCTCTGTGGATCCCAGGTTAATTGCAATGGCTCTTGGTGTGACCTAACTAACAGCAAATTAAGCCGTGAGCCCATCAGGCCAGTATTTCATTTAAACACCTCTTTTGTTAGTCCTGCCTGAGGCTTGCTTTGTCTTGTTTGGGACTTTCTTTTTGAAATACAAAAAAATATCAACAGTACGGAAACTGCAGGAAAAAAAGGAGAGGAAGTCAATTCATCAAGGGCATAGTAAGTCCATAGCAGCAACTTCCCACTTTAGCGTTTCTCTATTGTGGAAGGCTTTTATCATTTGATATATCCTGATGTCAAATATCAAGACAACACGCTAAATACTATTCCTTATTACCTCACTTGTTTTTATCTTATAAAAATTTAGATCTCTATTCTTAATTATGCTACAGGAGAATTTGACAGGGAGGTATTTTGATAACTGTTGAGTCTTCATTACAAACCATCAATACCAAGGAAAGTCCTGCTATTGAGAGGAAAGGATGAAATCACTCTTTGGTCTTGAATTACCAAAAACGTGCTTTATTTTCCAGCCTTATCTGCCATAAATTTTCTTGACAGTGTCACTCAAACTTATCAGAAGCCAGGTCAAGCAAAGCATATTTACCAGCAAATTTCATTTCCTTATGAGGTGATTGACAGAATTGAGCTCTGCTATTTGTTCTCCTTTTCACCTTTTCCTTACCAGATGGACAGAACTTGGTTTTGTGCTCTTTGCTGGATTTTTTGTATGGCCATAATCTGTCACAGAGGGGAAGCAGTCACTGAGTATCTTGGTGTGCTTTCCTTTGTGCGTTTTCCTACAGTTATACATGAGGTAAACAATGCTTGAAAAACTTCAGGTCAGAACATGAGGTATGAGTCCTCATCTTTCCAGCACAGTCAAAATGTTCTGTTTTCCTCGCCCTAATGAGTAAAACAAGAAAGTCGTCTAGGATTCAGATACTGGCCTATCTCATTCCCAGTATGAAAGACCTTTTCAGAGAGTTTATGGATTTCCATGAGCCACAAGTTTCACAGCAGGTTTCACATCCTCCTAAACATTTTTCAAATGTTTAAAACAATTAAAAAATAAAAATTTCAAGAACAAATGACTAGCACATGTAAGTAGGGGACCAAGAGCCTGCACCCCTAGCCCTGGCTTCATGCCCCGAGAGTGACACTGGATAAGATCACTGTTAGATGACACATCTGTTCACAACAGGATATTTTTTGAGCATTTTTCTGGCAGCAAAATAAAGACAGAGCTGATGAGCACAGGGCTGGGCTTTGGCAACATCCTTGCCCCTTCCAAAGAGTATCCACACTCCTGGTCCTGGGTCACTGTTTTCAGCTTGTTGCAGGCTCAGGCACATACCAGCCAGGCTGGGTATCCATAGCTTATGCTCAGACCTGTGTGCCGTTTGTACTCTATTTGTATCATCTCCATCATCTGTATATGGAAGAATAAATAGATGTCAGTTAGTTTTAGAGTGGAAAATATTTTGTTCCAGCACTTTTCCTTCCTTAAGGCAATTAGAATAGGTATAGTATATTTTTTCAGTGTGTTACAAGACAAATTAAAATAATAGCACATTCCAAATGAGATTTCAACACATGGATTCAGTGTATTTATTTTGATTTCTTTGACTGAGATAATAAATTGATTTGACTAGTGACATACTTAACAGGGCAGTGAATTATTCACAGAAGAGTTTGAATTGCAGTTAATTTAGCCTCCTGCAAAACCCAGTGAAATTTTTTTTCATAGAGGTGACTCAGGGTCTGGAGAGCTGCCGAGAGACAAGTTTAAGGTCTTCTGGGCTGTATGTCTTCAAAGCATTTGGTCTTTTACAGCCCTGCAATTAGGAACACCTGACGTGAAGCCGAGGTGGGGTAATCCCAAAGGGAATTATCCTGCCTCACAGAATTATGCAGATACTGGGTGTGGTTAGCTTTTGACTGAATGAAGTCTCCCAAACAGTTGTGTATCAACATGTTCTCAGTGCTGTCAGAAGTTAAAAACACCAGATGCTCAGCTCTGCTGAAAACTAAGGTGGTTTTATTCTCTGCCTAGATAGTCCGGTACAAAACAACTCCTTGCTGTAAAAAAGACAGATTTCAGTCTTTTTGGAGAAAATCAAGCTCCTCCTGCTCCGTGCTTGATACATCCCACTCCAGGTTTACTCTGCACCATCAGCGTTGCTAGACCCTCCGGTGCTGTTGTGTACATAAGAAAGCAAAAAATGAACCAATCAATTTTTGCAGCTCCAGTTTTAACAGTATTTTCACAGTTACTATTTTGCCAGAAGTCCGCATGACACAAAGAAATCTAGTAGGTCAGCAGCTTGAAAATAAAGTCTAATTTTATATTTAGGCAAGTTATAGAAACATTTGCTAATTAAGAAAAGTGTTTGCCTATATTTTTCCCAGAAGAGAAAAATACATATAGTACTTGAAAGGGCCCTTAAAGATAAAAGCAGAATTACTCAGTATTGCCCTTTCCATAGAAGATTTAGAAGAAACTTTCACAGGCCACACCAATATTTAAAAATAAAATCAAGTGTTATGTTTCAAAATATAGTGAGAAATGTTTTGGGTTTTAAGTAGCATAAGATGATAATGTTAGCACCTCCACTGCCAAAATCTCTGAAGCGTTTGAAAGGACCCAGTTAAATTAACAGGGAATTTTTTGTTTCTGCATTTCATGCTGTAAATGAATTTGACTGATCTTGGCTGGTGATTTCAAGGATGCTGAACCAGTAACCAATTTACCAGCTATAAAGGGGCAATAAACACTTTAAAAGGCCTTTGGTTTTCACTCTAAGTGAATAATTAGTGGAATTGCTTCTGGAAAATATGTTAAATTCTGTGAAGTATCTTCACTCAATGGGATAAAATACTGCTCAGGACAGTGAGATACCTGCTTCTGGCTGGAGGGTGGAGCTGCAGATTTCACATTACTCAGCATGGTAGGATTGGAAATGTGCAAATCTCTTTTTTCTTTTGTGACAGATCACCCCAGGCAAAACAGGAGGATGATAATGGGGTGGCTGTGCAGAGCAGGCAGAGGGCTGCACTGCTGTACACAGTGGTGGTGTAGATGCTGCTGCAAACTCAAGTTGCCATTTCATTTAATAGTAAAGATTTATAGATTATAAATACCTAATAGTAAAGAATTTATGGATTATAAAGAACCAACTGTTTACTAATGACTAATCAATCAATTTTACATTAAAGTTTAACAATTCAAAACTTTGTTTTAGCATAATAGGTAATAGTTACCTATATTGAAGCCTATTGATGGTCTTTAATAACCATCGATACCACATACTCAGTGCCTGGTTGTGCTTTCAGCTACAGGATTTGGCTTCGAGCTACAGGATTTGGCTTCGAGCTACTTTCATCCAGTATTAGTAGCTTTCTTACAAGAGCTCTTCATTAACTGTCCGCTCATTGGAAAATACTGGCAGAGCTTGCTAAAAGTTTCCTTCTTCAGTGGCCCTGTGAAGCAGGACAGATTGTCTTTCTAACTCAATAACTTTGTTGCTTGCAGGCTTGGCTGAGCAAAACTGTTGCTCTTGTCCTCCCTTTGGATCTCTGCTATCAGTAGGGATTTTCAAACCCTTGCACCACTCCTGACAAATCAGGCTGCCTTCACTTGTTTTATAGATTTCTGTCTTTCCTCGAGGTTTCTGGGTTTATTTAATTAATCACCTTTGTTCCAGTTTGTTCTGCTTGATAATTAAGTCCTTTTATTTTAACCATTTTTCTTCAAACAGAGAATTCATGGCATGAAGGATGGCTGTCAGTAGTGAGGAAAGGAAGCTGCCGAGTGCTTTGGCCACATTGCCAGCAATGAAAAATACAATTCTTGATTATCTTGCAGACACCCTTTAAGAGCCATCAACTAAGGAAAAATTGTTAAAAGAGCATAAAAACTTTCTTCCCAGACCTTCATTTCAACTAATGCGTTGTTTATGTGACTTTATTAGAAGTAACTGATATTATTGTTATACCTTCATCTTTTTCAGAGAGAAAACTGCCTTTCCCAGAACATTCTGACTTTTCTCATCCTTCTATTCTGCTCGGCCTTTCCTTCTCCAAGTTATTCTCAGCCTCAGTTCGGGAAAGCTAGACCCCTGCAGGCCAAGATTTTAGCTGAATATATAAAGATTCTCTGCGGTTTATAGTTTTCTGGGATGTATTTGTATCAGTGTGTCCTGGGTTACAGTGTATTCTATTACCATCTTCATGAGCTGTTGAAACCAGGTGTAGCAATGTTCCTTGCCTCCTCCTTCCGGACTATCTCCTGTTAATTGGCCCATCAATGCCTTGCCCTGTGACTCACCATCCCATTGTGAGATGCTCCGCCCAGGGGGAAGGAGCCAAGCATTCCCACCTGGGTATAATCTGGGGTTTGGAACAGCACAAGCAGCCTTACCTACTGGGATCCCAGAGGACAAGAGCTGCACAACCACCACTGGACTTTCCAAGGAGGACCAGACCTTTTCTACAAGATCACCGCTTCAACAGAACCACTTCAAAGAGAACTGCGGCTATCACCTAATCGGACTCCTACCACCACCCTGCCTGGCAGGGTGTCAGGTCATATCCTGACTCTGTCAGGTTAAACCAGTGTTTCTGTATTATTGCTTTGTTATATATATGTATATTAGTAAAAGAACTGTTATTCCTATTCCTCATATCTTTGCCTGAAAGTCCCTCAATTTCAAATTTATAGTAATTCGGAGGGAAGGGGGTTGCATCTTTCCATTCTAAGGGAGGCTCCTGCCTTCCTTAGTAGACACCTGTCTTTCAAACCAAGACACAGTGTCATTTTTACCTGCCTGAGTACATGGAAAACATGAGCAATAACAGGCATCACATAGGGACTATGAAAATTAACTTCAATCCGTGCTTACCACAGATGACGAAGAGAATTTACGAAGAAGACCTCTGATTTATAATGAACAATTCTATCCTCGATGAAGAAGACCTCTGATTTATAATGAACAATTCTATCCTTGGGAAAGTGGAGAATTAATAATATCCAAAGAAGCTGTACAGATTTAAACCCGTGGTGATATAAATCAATAAACAGGGCTGCAGATCCTGAACATGCTCTGACTGTTCTGCCTGCAGAAGTGGAGAGGGGGAGACCTGAAGGGAGGAAGCAGGTCAGACAGCTTCAAACTAGCTGCCACAGCTAAATCTAGCAGGGTCTGCAAATCAGAAGATGTTATGATCTAAACCCTACAGGAATACCACCAACAGCTGGGATGTGGCATGTGAGTCTGCATTCCTTTTCCCTTGCCATGGGCAGCCTGGCAAATTAGTCTAAAGCTGTGACACCAGTCCATGACCGGGAACTGAAGCAGGCTAGGAAGTAATTAAAATATTTTCTTCTGCAAATCATAAATTTTAAAATAGTTTTTTATTTAATTCTTTACATCTTACCTCCTTTCTCCCCCTCCTTCTTGCTTTTTCCATTCTTAAAGCTGGTCTTTATTAAACACATATAAAATCCTGCCTTCATAGAAACCTTAACACCTCTTCATACAATTTGTAACTTTTTTTCAACCCTGAAGATGGCAAGTTCATATTCCATGCTTTGCTGTGCTTTATAATGCCAAGCTGACTTGATGAATCTCTGTGCTGCTGAGTAAAACTCAAATCAAACCAGACTACACTCAGGAAATTACACTCAGGGAAAAGCTTGTTTTTTGGAGGGTGTTAAGTAAATTGCTGTCATGGTTTGTGTTTTTTCTGTAAAGCAGGTTAGTTATCAGGATCCCCGGGCACACACACCATGTCAGCCTAGTGACACAGCAAGGACATGTTTGTCTTGGCGTTAACTGGGGAGTGGGGGCCAACCCTGCCCTGCTAAGCTCCAGCACAGGACATCCCCCACTTGGTGCCACCGTGTTGGATGCTCCTGACAGTGGTGACATGGGGTGAGGAACAAGTGCTTTACCTCAACTTGGCTGTGCAGAGAGGTTTTGGCTTCATAAGGAGCTGGGGGAAGGTGGTCTGAATTCCCAGCTGGGCTCAGCCCAGCTCCCAACGTTCTGTGTACCTCATGGGTAGTTTATCACCCACTAAGGCCTGACCCTTCAGACTTGGAGGAGCACAGTCTTCTTGTCACTGCTTCAGCAAGATGCAGAGCGTGTTCAGACGCCATGAGAACCGGTGTTCTGTGCTGGGCATCAGTCACCTGCCCAGTGGCAGCAGGTGGGAGGATGGAAGGGACAGGGAAGATGATGTCTGCAGCCCCTTTACTGTTCCTGGTAAATTCTGTGATGCATCACTGCTATCCTCACTCCACCGGAGCTCCTCCGCCCTAACAAGGATGGAAAACCTCGAATAGCTACATTCACTGGATACTGGAAAATATTTTAAAAATTTTTTTCATAGCCATAGTCCAGTTTGTGATAGAAGATGATGGCAGTATTTCTGGATGATCAACATGGCTTCTTGCACATTCCTGATGAGCAGAAACCCAAGTCTGTCAAGCAAGAACTGATTTAATTTCACAAAGTCAAGTTGTTTCATGTTTGTGTTTGGAGAGGCAGAGCACTAAGTACTTTATTTCAATAGGGAAGCTAAGTTTACATTCAGGTGTTTCAATGATAAAAATATTTTATTATATGATATGATTAAATTTTTACTTATGAAGCTCTTGCTTCACCATCTCATCATCTCTGTTACCTCTTTCAAAATTCAAGCTCTCAGCTCATATTCCTCTGGGAAATGTTGTTTGTTTGGGGGTTTTTTGAGACAGGGAAAATTCTTTAAAAAGCATTCTGCCTCCACTTCTTTGACTCTTACCTGTAACTGATAGAAATAGAGGTATAATTAGAAATTTAAAATTCAACACGTTAAGCTTCTTAATTAATTATGATTTCCTTATTGAGTTAATGTCCTCGTAAATTATTCTGCAGGAGATGTGATTGCCTTTTCCAGGCATAATTGCATTGTGTAGCATATAGAGGCTTTCCAAAGAGATCTGAAAACCTGAAGGCACTTATTAATTATAATAACCACCAATGCACAAAACAGGCATTTGCATTGTCCTTTCTTGCTCATAATTTACCAATCTGCAGGCAATTTACAAAATTCCTTAAACTGCCTATTTGCATCTCAGGCATTTTTTTTTAACCCTAGCTATAAATGTCTTAAAAATCAGGTATGCAGACTTATGTATCATATTCCACGACAAACACCTTTTGTATCTCACATTTTTAAGTGTAGTATCGTGGCTCCAATGTTTTCATAACTCAGGGCATAGGTTAAATAAGTTGGATCACAGCTACCCACAGCTATCTAAAAGCATCAGTACTGAACTTTAGGCCATTTCCCAATGCCTCGGGAAATAAACAGACCTGATTACCCCCTTTCAGAGGACAGCAATATTCCCTGGGAGCATACACACGGTATCCTTTAATGAAGATTGCTAATTAACAGGGCACATATTGCTGCTACCTGATTTTGCAGAGTTTTGCAATGAGTGATTAACTATAAATAGCTTGATAATCAAGAGCAGATTAAGAGGGAGTGGGTTAGTGAGGTTGGATTCAAGTGGCCTCTCTTCTCAGCCTTTTTCCTAGTAATAGGTGTGCCAGCCATTTTCTCTTGTGACCATGCTGTGCTCACAGACGGGTGGGTGAAGGAGCAAGGTAAGGAGGCAGCACTCATGGAGGTATGGGGGAACTGTCCCCACCCCTTATGCTTTCTGCTTTGGTGTTCTCCATCTCCCCATGCTGGGCTGCAGAAGCCGCACATCTATCACGGCTAACATACAAGGGAGCTCCTTTGCTAAGATGCCAAGAGACACACTCCCTCACCTCATGAGAGCTGGGTTTACTTCTGAAGACCAGCAGTTGTCAGGTATGTGCCTCAGCAAGACCTGGGACCATCCAGGATCTGATGACAAAGCTATTCATAGGCAGGCTCTGTGGCAACTCAGTTGCCATTTCCACATGGGAATTCACATACAGTTGGGCTGTTTGCACTACTTAACAGGGAGTTCATTTGCTTTAATCCAGCTCTTTGGATGTCTTTGTTTGGTGGGCCTTTGAATACCTTCCAGGGAAAAGAGGTCCCACCTTTGCCCTGATGAATTGGTTGATGCAGGCAAATTCAGGTGATTGCTTTCCTACAAAAAAGGCTCAATCTCCAAGAGCACAATGGTAGCCCATGGCATTGATCTAGGGGAGTGAAAGGGCTATAGCAATATCTGTTACCATTGGAGGTTCCATCTATTGTGCTTTTCGTTTCTCTTTTCTTCACGTAAAAATACATAGTTTTAAAATGAGAAACTTTGGAAAACTTCTCATTCAAATTCTTTCTTTTTCACCTTTCCCCCTCCTCATTTCCAAGATTATGTAGGTTTGCTGAACCCTTTGCTTCTTCCAGCTGATCCCCTCTTCATACACAGTGCTACCTTAGCAGGAAAATCCTCCTCCTCACATCCTCCTCCTCTTTCCTTGCAATGTTCAGAAACCACAGTCATATGCAGGACTCATTGTACTGAGGTCTGTGGGCATTTTCTATGGTCTGTTATTTCTGAAACTAATTAGCTTATCAGCTCTTTTTGACAGGATTTGTTGGGTGTGTGCTGAAAGAAAACAAAGAGCAAAAGCTTTGAACCTTTAGAGAGAAGTCAAATTGGAGTAAACTCCCCTGCTGCAGACAGAATCTCCCCACCATTCCCCTGCACTCTGGAACAGCTCTTCCTCTGGCACCTGCCTTCTCTCAAACTACTGTGCAAGATGTGCAAATGTTATTTTCCTTTCTGCTCTCAGCTCTTTTCTCCACATCATCTACTACTTCAACACTTTGAAAAAGGAACTCTGATGTCTGCTTTCAGATGAAAAATGACAATTCCTGGGTAACCTGTTCAAGCACATTGATGGGGAAGCTGTAATTTCAGGACAGCATCTTTCTCTCTACACTCTTGAGATTTATTGCAGATGAATGGAACAACTGAGAAATAATTTCTTAGTAACAAGTTTTAATCGATATATGCAAGGAAATGCCCTTATAGTCCATTGAGGATCTACATTAGATGTTAACTTGTGCGAGTGCTCCCATAGCAGTGAATCTACATCCTGGCATGAAAAGACCAGTGTTATTTTTCCAGGATATCTATGAGGCTTACTTTATTTGGTTTTGGTTTTGTAAGATCTGATAATTTCTCTTCTTTAAGTTAAACTAATGTGTTCAATCCAATTTTTTTTTAAAGCCCTGCGTATTAATATGCATTTAGATATGACTTATAGACACCCCTGTGCAGATGAAGGAATGCCATTCCTGCTGTCTTCCTGCAGCAGGGCATTCAGGAGACACCATAGGATTGGAAATTAAGCCTAGAGGTGTTATGGTGCCAAAAGACTGTTGTGAGCATGTGGGTGCCCACAAGGGCTGTTGCACACCCTATCCAACCAGCAGCTCATGTGGTGGCAGCTTTCAGTTCAGCCTTGTGGATTTCCCCAACTTTTCGCCTGGGTCTAAGTCCTTTCAAATATGTTGAAAGAACCTTTTGACATAGAAATTGTGCCCAAAGAGTATGCAGGTTTTTTTGCTGTTTAGACATACAAATTGTTTTTTAAGAGGCCATGGTCAGCCAGTCGAATTTGCTGAAGAGATGATTGTCATAAAGCTCCATGGCACACAGGACACAATGGAAGGGCTGGCAGCCCTTAAACATGGTGCCATTTATGCCAGAGTTATGATAAATGCTCTGAAAAACACTTCCAGTTATTTTAATTTACTTTTTCTCTGCATCCCTGAACTCTGATCAATTGCAAATTGAAATGCTGTTAAAGTTAAAAACTTTAAGTGCTCCATTAATTTTAAATTGCTCTGAACTCTGCAAGCCCAGAAACCCAAAGCACTCTTGGAAATCTGCAGTGCTGCAATTACTTTGAATGACTCCAAAAATGTGGGTTCAAAATCCATTTTTTGTGTTTATTTTTTTTACGTTTGTATTTTCCCTTGCAGTGCAGCAAATACAGTAGAGACATAAATTCTTCAGCCCATTAGGAAAAAACCACATCATTCTAAGAACAAGTCTTCATCCAAATTGTCACAATAAAAGACGAACAACTCTGAGAAAACTTAATAATGCACAAGGATTGCCAGAAAATATGTGTCTTCACACACTCCTACCCACCCTAAATCTTAGATACAGACATATAAAGCAGAAGTTAGTTTGAGATGAGCACCTCAGAGCACTGAGATGGTCTGGCTGGGAACTGTATATATTTCTTATTACTTAAGTACCAGACACTCCCTCTGTGAGAGCTGTGACTCCATCCGAGATTCCCCACTGTGCATATCAGGCTCCTGGGCTGGTCTGATGATGAAGAGCCAGGTTCTCTCCCCTGTCCCTGGGGAGCTGTGTGATCCCCCACAAACTCCTGCTTCCTTAGCATAGCAAGGGTGGTGTTCAGGAGGATCCTGCGGATAAGCTGCTTTCAGCTAATATTGACATAATATTGAGGAAATAGCCTTTTGGCAAGCCGTGGGAGGAGCAGTAGAGCGCTGCCTCCACTGGGGACAAGTCACTGTGATCTTCAGCTGCTAGAGGAGAGTTAGGGATGACTAATATGTAATAAAGCTGCTGTGGTGCTGTCTACTGGCTAGCTGTGACCACAGGCACCAGGCACCGACCTGCACCAGAGGGGGAGATGGAGGCTGTCACGGCGCAGGAGGGCAGGCGGAGTTCTGGGTCGGGTCCGCCTTGCCCACCGATGGAAAGGGTGTGCGGAGGAGGCAGGAACGAGGCGGAGGGGGTTCTTCGTGGTAAAGGAGAAGGTTTATTGAGGGCAAGGGTCCAACATAAATCCAAGGAGGGGCATAAAGAACTGAAAAAATGGCACTGACATGGGTTTTTATACCCCTACAGAATGGGCGGGGAAAGCATACAACAACCAGTGATACTGCAGCAAGGGGGCACTACAGAGGCAGGGAAAAGGGTGCTCAGCCAATAAGGACGGGGTAGGCGGGGAGAGTTAACATGGGCCAATGGGGAGTCAAGGAACACAGAACTTTCTAAAGGGGAAACCAAATATAGAGGAGAAGGGCAGGAGATGGCAGTGGCCAATTATGGGGGTATGATCTGCATACTCTGCACAGCTCTCTGGGAAGTCACCCTAACCTTAGAGTTCTTGGGCTGTGTGGGCATCAAACCATTGGACTCTCTGGTCCACTTGATCTTGCTGGCCATGGCACCAGCCATGGCACACTGCAACATCTCCTCCTTTTTTACTTATTGAAAAGGAACTGAAGGTAGCTTTAAGGGATTTTACAACCAAGCATTTCAAAATAGGGAGAGTAAGCAGGATTAAGAGAAACATAAGTAGGGCCCAAATTATGTTTTTGACCAGTAGAGAAACCCAGCCCGAGAGTCCCCAGGATGAAAAGAATGTTCGAAAACCAATTGGATCCTTCCTCCCGATCTTGATCTCAGAGCTCCTCAATCCGGGCATGGATTGATTTCTGCTGTACGATCCATGCCAAGGCCGGTGGGTGGGGTAGGATGAGGAGTCCAAGACACAGGAGGAAGGTCGTGGTCGTCATCCTGGTGACTCCAGGAAACATCACTGAGATTTCTGCAGGTAAAAACAAATGGAGGGGGTAAGTAATCTAAGATTCATCCAATTTATAAAGAAATCTTGGTCCAGTGTTAATCTCCCCTCTCTCAAAATAAAAGGTGTGTACATGGGGTAGATTAATGTGTAGGGGGGTAAGGGAAACATTCAGGGAAGGGGAGCAGCTGGAAGAGGGTGGCAAGGTCTTCTTTGGACAAGATCTGGTGTTGGCGTCTCTTCCATGCTGGCCTGGGGTTGTCTGCATCTGATGGGGATAGGTGCGGCTTGATGTTTTTCACCGGCACCCACTTCGGTCCAGCCGGGGTCGACACAGAGGCATATCACCTTCCCCGAGCTATCAGCTTAAACGGACCGTCAATCTTGTGGGTTTCAGGGTCCTTAACCAGCACCGGCGGATGTTCTTTTAATTTAGTTTTGGTCGAATTTTTAAAGTGCCAGTATACGGGGGAGGTCGGGCTCCTCAAAAGAACAATTTAAAAAGTTAATGGTAAAGAGGGCCCTGCAGAGTCACTCAATGGGCCCTGTTCCTCCCCGCTGCTGGACAAGGACTCTCTTGAGCATCTGGTGGGTTTGCTCCACAATTGACTGGCCCGTGGGGGAATGAGGGATACCCGTGGTGTGCCGGATTCCCCACATGTCAAAGAACTGGTGGACATCCTTTGAGATGTATGCTGGGCCGTTATCCGTCTTAATTTCTACTGGCACTCCTAGGGTGGCAAAGGCCAGCAAAAAATGCTTCTTCACATCTTTTGCCTTCTCCCCACAATGGGCAGAGGCAAAGACCGCTCCTGAGAAGGTGTCCACTGAGACGTGGACATACTTAGATCTCCCAAACTCGGGAACGTGTGTCACGTCGGTCTGCCAGAGCTGACAGCTCTGGAGGCCGCGCAGGCACATGCCCGAATCCAAAGATGGAATTTGGTGTTTCTGACAATCTGGGCATGTCGCCGCAATGGCCTTGGCCTGGCTGCATGTAAGGTGGAACATGCGAACCAAGGCCAGGACGTTCTGATGATAGAACTGATGGCTCAACTTTGCCTGTTGGAAAGTTCCTGGTGAGTTAAGATTATGGAGAGTTAAACTTTAGTTAGGAGTTAGAAACAATTTGTACTGATTAAACCAAAAGGTAAGTTGGCTAAGTGTAGTGCTATTCGTGATTTTAACAATTCACTGGTACAGATGGCATTTGTACTGGGGTGGCCAAAGCATCAGCCATCTGGTTTCCCTCCACGATGGGACTGGGGAGGTCGGTGTGCGACCTCACGTGCATTACATAGTATGGTTGCTCTCAGTGGGACAGCAGAAATACAAGCTGTGAGAGCAAGTTACACAATTTGGGGTTTGAAACTTCTTTTAGCATGGAATGCTCGGCTCTCTCAGTCACCCCCGCTACATAGGCTGAATCTGTTACAATGTTGCTAGGTTCCTTTTGGAACGAAATGCCCTGACTACAGCAGCTAGCTCGGCAATTTGAGGTGATCCTTTGACCACCTCAACATCCTTTTCCCATTCAGATGTCTGGGGATTCCTCCAAGTCAGTACTGACTTGTGGGAAGCCCCTGAGCCACTGGTAAAAACAGTCAGGGCCCAGAGCGGTTCACTTCTCTGGAGTGTTTTGGGAACCAATTTGAATCTGGTACTAAACAATTTATGTGCAGGGGGTGATGGCTCGACAGTTGCCCTGAGAAACTCTCCAGGGCAAACTGGAGACACTCACTGGTTTGGAGAGCTAAGTCCACATCACCTAATTTAAACGGCAAATATATGCCTGAAAAGTCGCACCCCGCGAGAACACAGAGGCAAGACCTGGCCTTCCTAGTAAGTTGCGCCAACAGTTCTTGTGGCGTTGTGATGCTTTTGGATGGTTGGTGAGGTAGGAACACCCACTCTATAATTAGAAAGGGGTTCTTAATCCTCTCATCCCACTGAAAGATGAAGCCTTGCAGGTAAGGCAGGTTACCCATAATGATGAATCGAAAGGGTAACTCCGGGTGCATCCGGTGCGCCTTCATGGTGGAAAGTGCCTTTTGGACCTTACCAATAGCCTCCCGAGCTTCGGGTGTAAGAGAGCAGGGGAAGTCAAGACTGTCGTCACCTTGCAGTAGGTTAAACAAAGGGGTGAGGCTCTCCGTGGAGATCCCCAGTAGCAGTTGGACCCAGTTGACTGTACCGCAGAGTTGTTGGAGGTTGCGGAGGGTCTGGGGCTCATCCGCGATGATGAGCAGCTGGGGAGTGACGGTCGTCTCCTGGATACGGAGGCCAAGGTAGGTCACAGGGCACGGGCGCTGGATTTTTTCCGGATGCACCTCGAAACCTGCAGCCTCAATAGCCCGAATCGTCAGGTTTAGGGTAAGATCCAAGCATGTCTCGTCAGGGGCACACACAAGGACATCATCCATGTAGTGTAACAGGATTGCCGATACTACTTGTTTCCGGACTGGGGAGAGGACCCGTGCAACATACCACTGGCAGATGCTGGGGCTGTTCTTCATGCCCTGAGGCAGCACTGTCCAATGCTATCTGCATATGGGGGTCTGCCGATTAATAGATGGCACGGAGAAGGCAAATCTGGGAGCATCGCTAGGGTGTAGAGGTATGTGGAAGAAGCAGTCCTTTATATCAATCGCTGCTAGCTTCAACTCATGGGGGAGCATTGACGGCGAGGGCATACCCGGTTGCAGGCGTCCCATGTCCTCAATGACTGCGTTGATTTTACACAGATCGTGGAGGAGCCTCCACCTGTTTCATCCCGGTTTTGGGAGGACAAATATGGGAGAGTTCCAGGGGCTATTTGTTGGGACGATGTGCCCTTTGGCTAATTGCTCCTCCGTGAGGGACTCAAGGGTGTAAAGTTTTTTAAGAGGTAAAGGCCGTTGTTCCACCCACATGGGTGTGTCACTCAGCCAATTAAGGTGTGGGTGGTCGCGCTCAACAGTGGCCCACCCTAAAAACCTGGGCGCGAGAAATAGCAACTCAAGTCCCCATTGGGACAAGGTATCCCTACCTCACAGTGTAAACCCTGTGTCAAGGACAAATGGCTGGACAGTGGCCGACTGTCTGTCCAGGCCCTGTATAGTGACGTTTCGGGCGCTCCTTAAAGCCGTGGCTTTACCTCCCAGTCCTGCGATGTTCCTGGCTGCGGGTTCCTGTTCTCATGCCTGGGGCCACTCCCTACAGGAGACCACAGTGACGTCGGCCCCAGTATCCACCATAGCTAGCATGCGAACTGATTCATCCCCCTGGCTCAACTCACACTCAAGGGCTGGCCCACTGGGTCCCATCACCTCGGTCCAGAAGACGTGCGGTGGTTGGTGGGCTGTCTGGCAATCCTTGGGGATGACTATCCCTTGTGCAATAGTGGCACCTTCTGGGATAAACAAGGGAGCATGTTGGCACTCCACCAGGAACCCAAGGCCCCCATCCCCATCGATGGTTTGCAGGGACGGGTAGACTTGGTGCTCCTGTGCTCCTGTGTGGCAAGTCCTGTAATGGCAATGTCCGACCCTGGTGGGATGGCACACCGCGGACAGGCTGGAACAAGTCTGTCCTCACACAAGTCACATAAATGGGGACCGCCCTCCCCGGTCTCCATGTATTAAACTGAACAGCAGCCTGGACGAGCTCTTTTTCAGTCCAGGTCTACCTTAAGGTCAAGTCCGGTGTAGAGTCTTTGTTCAGCGTGGCATCCGTAAGTGGTGCTGTGGCAGCTCCATTTGTGTCCCCGCGCGGAGCTGTCTCACACTGACTGCTCAGTTTCCCGTAGCTGGTGTTGGGATGTTTGGCTGGTGGCTGCAGCAACATCCCAGTCTTGAATGGCTCGAACCTGAAAGCATAGGTTCGGGCACAGGTGTTAATGCCAGCAGTTCCGTGCAATCTTTCACCCAGTGGCCCTGCTTCCCGCAGCAGAAACAGTGGCGATGGGATGGAGGTTTCCCTCCATTGTTCGCCACTCCCACCACTCCCCCTTTTTTACTTGATGGTATGTCGGGGTTTAGGGTGACTAACTTTACGCAGGCCTCCACCATTTGGTCTAAAGTTGGGGGGGGGGGTCCAGTGGCAGAGCCCTTAGCAGGGCCTTGCAGGTGTCGTTTGTATTGGAGTGGGCCAGTTCACGCAGCAGCTGCTGTTGAACCTCCAGTCCCTCCAACTGCGTACATACAGCCTGCCTTAGCCTCTCAATGAAATCCATGAAAGACTCTGCCCTCCCTTGGAGGATCTGTGTAAAGGGAGTCTTACGGGTGGTGGTGGTAGGAGTGAGGAACAGGCCACACTAGGCGGCTTGTTTGATGTCATCCAGGACCGGCTCTGTGATGTTCGCAGCCTATTCCTGGGGCTTGGTCCAAGAACCCTCTCCACAAAGGCGGTCCACAGTGAGACCCGCAAGTTGGGGATTGCTCAGGTAGGACGCGAGAAGATCTCTTAGTGCCGTCTTCCATGTCCTTTCTCAGAGGAGATACTCTGTCTGGGTAAGGAGGCAGGCCATGACATTTTTTATATCATGGGGGACCAAAACCCTTGGTGAGAAGGTGGCAAGGAGCAAGCTCTGGAAGTACTGTGACTCCCGACCGAATTCCTTGGCTGCCTTGCACAGCTCCCTCAGGTCTGTATGAGGGAAGGGATCCCACCGGAGGTAGGCTCCATTCCGGTTATAAATGACCAGCGCAGCCTGCATCTCCTCTGTTCCACCCAGCACCCGGCCTTCCAGATCACAGCTTCCAGTCTAGGGACCGTGGGAAGCAGAAGAGGAGGTGTGGGAACTGGAAGAGGAGGCGTGGGAACCGGAGGTGTGACACCCACAAGGGTTGGAACCTCCAACGGGGGGAGTCAGGAGTTGGGCGGAGCCCAGGAGGGGGAGGGACCTGACAGGATGGGAGGGGCCCACAGGAATGCCCAATGACACAGTTGGGGGTGGTACCGATGCACAGGGAAAGGGGTGGAGTGAAGGGGGGAGGAGGAGCGAGGGAGGAGACGTGTGCAGTGACGGGAAACTGAGGGGACTGGACACAAAATGGTGGATGGTTTTTCACCCAAAATGGCGGACCTTGCCACGAGGCTGCCAGCGCCGTCCTGGGCAGCCACTAAAAATGGGTTCAGGGACGGGGGGTAGGACTGGGTGCTGCCGCTGGGAGCGGCAGGAAAGGCAGGACCGCGAGGGTAGGCTGTGGGAGGCAGGGCTGGCGGGGTCATGAGGAGAACGGGGGACACAAGGAGGAGGACAAGAAGGGATTAGAACCTTGGGAACCCTCAACAAACCCTTTCCAGGGCAAAACTAGGGAAGAAGGGGAGGAGAAGGGATTCAGGGAAGGGCTCAGACCGGGGTGATCAGTGCTGGACTGAGAAGGGTAAGGAACAGGCTCGGGAGGGCCGGGGAGACAGAAGCAGCCCCACGCTGACGAGCGGGTTGTCCCTCCCGGGCTGGCCCTCGTAGAAACAAGGGGAAAAGGAGAGTGGGGGGTAGGAGAACACGAAGGAAGAGAACTGGGGGATGAACTGGGGACCCCACCCTCCCACTGGGACCCTCTCAGCACATTTATAACTCTGGCTCACAGAGGCATGTATGGGTAAACCGTACTATCGCCCGCAGTGGCGGATTTGCCAAGCCTTGCCCCAACACGAGTCCAGAACCCAAGGGACCAGACCTTGTCTGTGGTGGTACCAGGGAAATGGAGGAAAATCCACCTCACAAAGCGCTTTAGAAGGCCCCGTGAAAATCTAAAATTAAACAAGTCTAGGATACCCACAACTTGGAGAAAGACCGCCTGCTGAGCCTAGGACAACCTGTTGCCCATAAGTCAGATTCCCTCCCCACTGGGTGCAAAACACAGAACTAAACAAAAACCCCGCGTTTCTTCCCTCCCTGTAGACCTGTGCTCCCAGCTAACTGCCCAAGCAGGGGTCCTAGAGCCACCCGCACCACATGCTGAACGCTCCCAGGGGTTATACTCACCGTGTGAGCTGACTGTCCAAGCCACCAGAATACCCCAGCAAGTAGAAGCTGGCAGGGGTCCTCCTCCTGGCTGCAGGTGTCCCGGAGCGGTGGGGATGTCTCCTGCAGGCTCCCGAGGAGCTGCACGCTTGCTGAAGTGGCAGCGCACTCCTTGAGAGGGGGAGCAGCGTCCAGCGTTTTCTCCTGCTGGCTCCAGTCGACAGGGACGCTCTGGTCAGCCTCTCTGGGCGTGGACAGGGTGGTGGTCAGCTGTCCAGCTGGCCCACATTGGAGCGCCAGCTGCCGCGGTGCTGTCTACCAGCTAGCTGTGACCACAAGCACCAGCTACCCGCCCGCACCAGAGGGGGAGATGGAGGCTGTCACGGCGCAGGAGGGCAGGCGGAGTTCTGGGTCGGGTCCGCCTTGCCCACCGATGGAAAGGGTGTGCGGAGGAGGCAGGAACGAGGCGGAGGGGGTTCTTCATGGTAAAGGAGAAGGTTTATTGAGGGCAAGGGTCCAACATAAATCCAAGGAGGGGCATAAAGAACTGAAAAATGGCACTGACATGGGTTTTTATACCCCTACAGAATGGGCGGGGAAAGCATACAACAACCAGTGATACTGCAGCAAGGGGGCACTACAGAGGCAGGGAAAAGGGTGCTCAGCCAATAAGGACGGGGTAGGCGGGGAGAGTTAACATGGGCCAATGGGGAGTCAAGGAACACAGAACTTTCTAGAGGGGAAACCAAATATAGAGGAGAAGGGCAGGAGATGGCAGTGGCCAATTATGGGGGGATGATCTGCATACTCTGCACAGCTCTCTGGGAAGTCACCCTAACCTTAGAGTTCTTGGGCTGTGTGGGCATCAAACCATTGGACTCTCTGGTCCACTTGATCTTGCTGGCCGTGGCACCGGCCATGGCACAACGCAACATAAAGCAGCACAACAGGTTTGGACCCCTGGTAAAGCCTTTGATTTCAGTGGCGGCAAGTGACTGATGAAACTAGGAAATGCTTCACATGCTCAGATAAAGCTGTCTGAATGAATAGAAACTTTAAACAGACTTTTCCTTGGAAATAGAATGTGAAATAACAGCTGTGCTGGAAAGCTTTTGGGGATCTCTGTTAAGTCATTTGTTTTACATTTGTTTTCCCAGAATTTTTAAAATAAAATATATAATTCAGTCACAAAATAAATAATTCAGCACCTTTAAAAATATAAATAAAGTATCTGATCATTACTTCCAAGAAACAGGATCAAATACTTAGGTTTTCCTTCTTTCTAAAGTAACTGTTTCCGTCACAAGATTATGGCCTCCCAGGTGGCTGAGCAATGCAACACTTTCATCTTCAGTCAAAATAACCATCATACTTTTGCAACTCTTCCTGTCATAGGTAAGTCTGCTTCTTAGAATGTCTCTACTTTTAGGCTCTGATCTCTCTGTTATGTTCAGCTGGGGTGGGGGGGAAATTAAAATTCTAAAGACAATCTTTCATGTCTCTGGGGCAATTTTCACTTTGGGAGCTCAGCATCCTTGGTTGCCTTTGGCACAGCCTTAATTATATGAATACATGACTTTGAGTCTGTCTGTCTTGCAGTGTCCTCATGGCTGTGACCAAGAAAGGATGTGCCATCAGAGGACTTTCTGGGGAACCCTGCATGGGATGGCATGAACCTACCAAAATACCTTTTAGGCAGGGGTTTTTTTGGAGGGACTAGTGGCAATCCCAGCTGCTTCTGGGGTGCAGGGGCTTGGTGTGTCCCATGGGGACACTGTTCTTGCTCCCCATGCCCACCTTGTTGCACAGGGAGCACAGCAATTCCCCAGTGAGGTAAGAGCATCGGCAGCTGGGTCCATGCAGTTCTTCATTACTCCTTCCTTATTAATGCTATATCAATGTCAGCCCACAAGTGATTAGTAATGACTCTAATTGCCCTTTTTCTCCTCCATCCTCCCCCTGGCAAATGCACCAGCTTAGACCTGCCTTTGCCAATCACCAAGTGTATGCTCCAAGACAGTGAGGGTGTCACCTCTGCATGGGTCTTGTCCTCTCACTGCCTGGCTCTGTGCTGGCATCCAGCATGAGAGCTGCTCAGAGGGAAATGTATCCTAAAACACTTTAGCCATCATCACCTACTAATAACCAAAAATCCATCATTACTGTATGGAAGCTAAATGAAGAATCATTACATGTGCCAGCTATTAAGTGATGCATGATGAGGTTCTTCAGCAGTTGATCATGGAAGAGATGAAACTACTCTATGAAACACAGGGGAAGGGGAAAGACAGAAGATTCTGTCTACGCTAAACTAAGCCCTTTCCAAGAGATAAGACACTGGTTTTGTTGTACTGAAGTCACGTCTGAAAAAGAAAACCACCGGACTTGATGTTGGAATAAAACAGAGGTCTTTGTTCAATAGATAGAATCCTATCTGATAATAGTGGCTGCAGTCTCAAGCTGTGCCATCACTCTAATAAAAGATGCTGTTTACCAGTGCAAAGACTGATGAAAACTTTTCCACTGTCAGTGGATCCACTTCTGCACTTAGGAGCATGCTATGCTGCTGCAGCCAGCAGCCTCCCACTGCACAATGTTTCAGAAACAATTGCCCACCCTGTATTAGCCTTTTAGCCATTTTATACCTAATTACCCCTCCTCAGACCAGATCTCTCTCTCAGAAGCTGATCTTCTGGGCACAGTTTCATCACATCCTCATTCTTGCTGAGCACACATGCCCCAATCCCTTTCAGCACTGACTTTACCTATAACTAAAAGAAAATGTGTGTGGTTTCATCATGTTTGGCTAAGCAGGACACCTGCCTCTGCATCAAGGACCTCTCCTTTCCACTGCTCACTGCTTGCCCCAGCATGGGTCAGTGGCCAGCCAGATCCAACAGGATTTCATATAGTTTTTTTCCAGATACCAGTAAAACATTGCCTGCCTTGAGACCAAGCAGTGCTTTCTGTAGAGATTCCATTTGAAACATACCCACATCAATTGGTCTTGGAGAGGTAAATCTTTAGCTCATATTTAATTCACTTAGTGTGCTGTGTTGATTTTGTACTGAACTGGCTTCTTGAACATTACATGTGGAATACCAAGTAAAATATTTTACAGAAGCTTAAATCAACACTATTCCCTTTATTAAGCAAAATTGTAATCTCATTATAAAAAAAATCTAGTCATTTTTAGAAGATCTATTCCTGTTGATATTATCCCTTCCTATTTTTTAATTTCTGCAGTTGTTTCTCATTGTCTGGGATCCATTATCTCCACAGGATCAGAAGTCAGCAGGCATATCAATATCCAAACCATTCAACTTTCCCGTAAATAGCATCTTTCCTTCTCCTGCTTTAATTTTACCAGTACTCCATGATCACTGCAAAAACAGCATTAGCAGGCCAGAAAAAAAGTAAGTTCTCTTCAAAACACTTCTACGCAAATTATTTACACTGCTGATTTGAAGATGCTGAGCTATTGTAACTGTTGCTTGCTATGTCCTGAACTTCTGCTGTTATGCTAATTGTATCATCATCTGGTGGGAATGCATCATTTGTGGCTATTTTTTCCTAGATCCAGAACAGGAGTATTTGTTCATTAAAAACATTTGCCTTTCTGCATAATTATTGTCAGATCTATAATTTCAATTTGGTAATAGTCCAAAGACATCGGTTTATCTTCATCCCTAATATATTTTAAAGACTTTTCCTTATTGCTCTTTTCTCTGTAACTGTAGCCTGTCTCTTGTATTCTTTTCTTTTGCTTATCTAATTTATCCAGTTTTTAATATCCAAATTACAGTAATTGCAACATTCCCTTTTTCTGTTTGTTTTCCATTTGGATGCAAACATTGCTCCTTTCATTGTTTCTCTGAGACGTTCAATTTCTGTAACCATCTCAGGGATCCTTTGCCAGCAGAGGGACCATGGCTCTCCAAGACTTTGGCTGCAGTAGCCTGCAAATGTATTTGTGTGTCTTCTGAGTTCTGTTTCAAAGTTTGCCCTGGTGTATAATTGTTTTGCATTGGGAAACGGACTTTTTCAAAGTACCAAATGGATGTGTGACTGAGATTTTTTTCCCACTTTCCATGAGTAATGATCAGCTGTTAATCTTGGGCCCCTGGAGGAAAACCTACATCTCTGTTCTGCAGTTAATTCCTCTCTACTGAGAGCAAATAGTATCTTGTTGGAACCCACTTGTTTTTGCATTAGCTGAAATAAACTCTAGAGCTTTGGGGTGCTGACAGGTGCACAGAAATAGCTGAGTTCGGGCAGCCCTCCCTAGGCACCTTCTCACTTCCATCAGAGGAGTACCCTGAGCTGCACATATTTGCTGGGCTAGGAGAATAAGTGCACTCACATGAGCAGCAGCTTATTCCTCAAAAGAGGATGTCCCCAAGCTGCAAACAGTTTCTCACTGCTGGGATAACTGGTTCAGGGATTTCTGGTTTTGGCTTTTCTACATGGGTTTAATTTGTCAGCTGATGAACATTTTCTGCTGGATAGGCAGCACATTTTCTTGATTATTTCTGTTTCTGCCTTTAGGTAACAGACCTAGATAATCAGAGGCCATCCTTTGGCCATCTTTAAGGATATGAGTCTGGCCCAGCTTCTGCAGTCAGAGCCATCTGATATTCGCAGTGACAGAATTTTTAAATAGGAAAAAAGGCTGACAGGAAACTCTTGATGCAAGTGATGATAGTGTGCTGTTTTCCTTCAGAAAGTGTTCACCTCTGTGGTGACTCTACCAAGAAATTGGTGAGATGAGTAAGGAAAGGTGGCAGAACATACAGTGTGTTGAATGGGTACCCTGGGGCTGCTGACTTTCCCAGGTCATCTGGGTTGCAGATCTGGGGCTGGGTGTGCAAGGGCTGGCATCTGTTGTCCTGAACATCTCCTCTCTGGGATGGCACCTCTCTCACTTCTCAGCCAGACTCTGGAGACTTGTACTAATCACACAGTGCCAGATTTGAGAAAACTCTCTTTTTAATCACTTTGTCGAATACAGGTTTTTTCTGTGCATTTCTCAAACAAAGAGATCCCAATGCAAAATTCAGCTCATCTGGATAGCCTGTGAGTTGGTCGCACACTCTTACGGGGTCTTCAGCAGAAGACAAAGGCCAGCAAGCCATGAAGGCAGCACCCTCCTCTCTGATGAAGATACCTTTCTTTGCATTTTGCTCAGATTGTTGAAAACAAATTGTATCCATTTCCTTCACACTGCACAGTCTGAATCTTAAAAAAACACTATGCTGTGTTGTGAATGAATGGAGAATAACATGTTATATTCCTGAGAAATTTTAGTCCTCCAGTATATGACTACCCACTTGGATAACTGCTTGTTCCACATGGGAGCCAAATAAGTAGTTGTCCAGTTATTTATGTCAACAGGTTGTAATTATTTTCTAGTAATACTCTTGTGTACAGCTTTGTATAAATACAAAATATAAAAGTAGCCCCTGTGCTAGGAATTTACAGTTCAAATAACACAGAAAACCGTGAAACTTAAACAAACATAGGATCGTCATGATGGGCCCAATTTACCTAGTTAGTCATCAGATCAGGTTGCTATCAGACAAAATACAACTAAATCACAAGTGTCCACTCTGACTGCTCACATCAAAAGTATTATAGAAAGTCACTTATTCATTTAAGGGGGAAAAAACCCAACCAAAACCAAAATCTGGGTTAAGTTTAATTTAAATTAAAAATAAAATAAAATTCTATTAGAGCAAAGTCTTGCTGGCATCTTCGTCATCTTGTACACAACTCCATACATTTCCTAATCACTGAGCTTCTCAAGAATTCTGCTTTTCTCTATTTACTATGAAAACTTTCATATGACAGCCCATAGTTTGCACTCAGCAGTTTTGAGCATGCTCTCTGCAATGACCCATTGCCAGGTGACAGGATGGTCACAGTATCCGGGAAGCAGGGAAAAGCCACATTTTCAAAGCACTCTGTGCATCTGCAGCATCAAGGTTCTTCCCAACAGGCTCTTATAGGAAGACATTTTTTGGACATTTGCATTCTCTAGATGATATCAGGATCCAAAATCTCCTTTTCTACAGAGAGCAAGTAACTGAACAGCATCTCCAGGAGACCACTCACAATGATGACCTCTAAATACACAGCAAAATTGATTAAATGCACACTTACTTCCCTACAGTTTCAGCAAGGCCAACAGGTCAATCACATTAACATCAGATACTCTGTTTTACCGGAGAATTCTTATGGAAATAAATGTCAGCATGGCTGCAGTGCAGAAATTTAAAGAACCACTGGTGACGTCAAACATAAATGGATCTTACCTTGCAGTTTGACAAAGTTTCTGCTATTGATATTTCTCCCTAGGTACCTCAAGCTATTGATGCAATACAGGACATGCTCTATAGTTAGGAGTAATGTTAGGATAAATTATCTCAGAACAACACAGAAGCAAGTGAAATTCAGTTCTTTTGGGTGCAATACATCTCCCCTGACACTGGATACGTTATTATAAACATCTCCATCTCCATTTGTCGCATGGGCTCCTTTCAGAGATGAGGAGACAAATCCAGACTGCTAAGGCAGGAACTATCAGACACACTGAAGGCACCTGCCATAAAAGGGGATTGACCATAACCTGAAAAAGCCTGTTGTGCCGCCATCTCTGCAAAAGATGGTTCTTGTTTGTAAGGAACCTGCAGTGTTGGTGATAGATGGCTTGAAGAGTGCTTGCAGCAGATCTCACAGGAAGGCCATGGCCCATCAGCCCTTTCACTCCTTCTCTTTTTGCAAACTCCTGTTTCCTGCATCCTCCATCACTTCCCTGCCCTGAAACAGCATCTGTTCCATGATGGGTGTCACTGCAGCTTTACCACAGTGGCCACGTGGGGTGGAGACCGGGAAGCAGCAGAGCTTGAGGACCTTGTGCTCTGCTTTATTGCCCCAAAACAGCCTTGCTTCCCACACTGCCTGCAAATCCCCAGACCTCCAGATTTTAAAGTTTGCAGTGCAGTATGTTAACAACACACCACACAATCAAATGTGTAACTTCAAATATCAGAGTCTTATAGAACAAGGTGGAAATTAGAGGGAAAGAAAAGGTCAGTGCTTCAGCGGTCCTGTCCTCTTCTGCCCCGCCATCACACAGTCAATGGGACACTGGGTCTGTTCAACCCATCGAAAAGCTCAATGTATCTGCTGAAGCCAGTGAAATGACCAAGACACAAAGCTATGAGCAGAGGAGTGTTTGTATGACTGGCAACCACTCGGTAAATTTCGTGTTTTATTTACACATATTCATCCTTGTCAGATCAAATTAGATTTCAAAACACTTGGAAAATATTGGACAAATGCCCTATATAATTAAGGGAAGATTCATTATCTATGTGGCATTATTAAACTTGTATTTTATGTTTTTTTTAGTACCATTTTTTCCTAAGTTAATTACCCAGAGCTTTTTGGCACCAAGAGCATGAATGAAATCTCTAAAGGGCTGCAATCTAGCAATTTTTTGTTAAAATAGAAAAGGCTTGGATTTATTCTTAAAGGCAAAAAATGAAGAGTAATGGCAGATCTTTGAAGAATATACATGGTATTTACATTTTCAGAGACTGGCTCATGCCTTGATTAGTGTGTCCCTTGCTTACTCTTACAGATGGGGTGAATGTATCTGTTCAAAGGGACTTGACAAAGTCCCCATGGTACCTGTAAATCACAGGCAGCAGCAATTGTGGTTTTTTCTGTGCTTTTGGGTCTCAGAAATGTTTGTGGTCTCAGCTGTTTCCATGACCAGCCAAGTACCACATTGCCATTTCAAACATTGTCCTGTGTCCAGTCCTGGGCAGCTGAGCCGGCTGCATGTGCGGGGTTTTATGGGCAAGCAAAGAACATTTAAAAAACATCCTCCCTCAAGAAACACTCTCCATGTGGCAGTGTTATTGAGAAGAGTTTCCCGGGAAGCCTGCTAGTCCCTGCTCTCCCTAGTGCAGGGACAATGCTCTGTTGATGGGACCAGGAGCAGCAGCTCCTCAGCCATGAATTACCATGGGAAATTGGGTAGTAAGAGAAAATCCAGTTATGAATGCTGTGACATATGCCCTCAGAGGACTTCATCAACTGCAGCAGTATTTACCTAGTCATTCACTTTGTATTTCAGAGGGCAAAAGGGCAGCAAACATTAAGGAAAGTGGCCCTGTGAGAGATTTCTCTCATTCTTTCATTTACAACTACAACACTTTTAACAGATGAAGAACAGTAAGAAGGCAAGAAATAAACATGACACCTTTATTGGTTTGGATATTTTTAGACAGAGAAACATGCTATTTAATATGTAGGAAATATTATAGAAAAGAAAGGTGTCTTTGCACTACTGTAGAGCTTTCCATAAAACAGTGCAAGAAAGTTAGGCATGAATTTGATGAACAACTCTGAGCTTAGCATTTTTTGGTACTTCAGTATAATTTATTGCCTCTTAAGAAGTGGTTTGAGCAGACTCTGCACAAGTCAATGCAGGGGAAGTATATGATGCTGTCACCTAGCAGAAAATGGCACAATGAAATGGGAGCCGAAGGCTAAGAAGACAGCGCAAAATGTTTAATAAAGACAATATTCAGCAAGCTGTGTAGATACACCAGCTTCCCCCACCCTGCAGGATTTTTCAAGAGGCCTGGGGATCCTGAACTAAGGTACTGCGGATGTGCAGGCATGTTCAATCAGGAATTACTGGGTGACATCCAGTTTTGAAGGCTGCAGTCAGCCTCAAGAATCCATTCTCACCACTTGTGGGCAAAAAATTACTTGATTGTGTCCTTTGATTTCAGCTTGGGTAGTGTCACTGAAGGGCAGAGCAGGTTGGGCATCTTCCTTCCTCTCTGCAGGGAGGCGTCCCTGCCCCTGGATTTCTGAACACACAGGAGCATGTTTAAGCCTCTGCATAATGGTGGAGCAGGGTCTGGGGTTTGTCCTTACTGTCTGTGGCAACAGACACCTTCGTGCACTGACAAGACTGCATGGAATGGCAGTGGGATCCTCCAAGGAAAAGGCACAGCACAAAACCTGCTCAGGAACAGCTTGTCCAGGTGGTACAACTGCTGGTTCCTGTGATGACTGGGGCATCAGCAGGCAGGTTTTCATAGTTATAGTTATTCCCAATGAAGAGTTCTTTACCTCCCACTGTGCGTCAAGCTACAGGGTTTAACTGATATTAGCCTTTTCCCAGCTGTTTGAAATCTAGTGAGCAATGTTGCTTTGCTTCTCCCCTCTGCCACTGCTTGTCTCCCTGAGGGGAATATTTTGGCTGTCTTCCCATCTGAAGATGTGTTTGGCAATTTGGATGAATCCAGGGAGTGAATTGTCTATTTCATTCTCATTGCAAAAACCACTAGAGTTATTTGGCTTCATAGTGTGGACACTGGAAAGCTTCAGCAGAGAAATCTTCCAGTTTTCTGCAGCATTCTGTGAGAGCTCTGTGTTTCTCACTAAAGCTATGAAAAACACTGCTATGGGTTTTTGTAAACTAATTCTCTATCTTGCACCTGGTGTTTTTTACCAAAGGATTGTTACGGTTTCCCGAGAAAAAATATTTTCAAATAGCCTCCACCAATCATTCTGAGAGGTGGTGGGCCAAAGAACCAATGACCTCTTGCCATCCTAGCGAACTAGGGGATAAAAACCTATCCATATATTAATAAATAAGTCACTTTCCCTGAATTCTGCCTGGCTTGTTTCTCTCCGTCCTGGGTACAACAGCGACATCATCGTTATTTCCATCTCCACATAATCATTGTAGAACACCAACCTGCTCTCAGCAGTGGTTCTAACCGTCCTGTGGCTGGTCCTCCTCAGCATGAGCTGTTGCTTGTGGGAACCGACAGCTGTTCTGAAAGTCTCACAGAGTTCGACTTGGGCACAATCACTGTGTACCCATGAGAATTCGGTTTGTACCCTTGGGAATTGTAACATCAACAGAAGCACAAAGCATGAACAACAGAAGGAGGATGGACATCTGCAGGAGAGAGTAAAAACTGGCTGATACATAGCAAAAATGTACACTATTATAGACAACCAATAATATTGTATTGTAGTTGTAGTTAACCAATAGCAAATGGACATGTAACACGAATGCTAAGAAATTGTATAAAAGAGGCTACATGTTATTAAAGAAAAGCTTTTTGCCCAGAGCAGTTGGTGTGTGTGTGTATGTGTCATGACCGTCTCAACAACGACATCTGGTGACCTTGATGCGATCCAGCTGCTCTGTGGGGGCTGCTTAAGAGCGGCCCAAGGGCTGTGTAAGAGCGGTCCAGGCTGTGGGTGAGCATGGTGGAGACGGTGCCCAGCGGAGTCAGTCCGGACCAGAAATTGCAACCTTTTAAAGTGAGCCGCTGGGGACAGACCATAAGAGCTCATATCTCCCAGGAAGAAAAGGCCCTGTTGCTGTGGTATAAAAGCCAGGGCTTGGAAGCTACCTCTGAAGATGCCTTTAGCATGAAAGCCTGGGAAGGAGTCAGACAGCTTATTTTTGACTCTGCTTCCTGAGGCAATGAGACTGCCAAAAATTTGATGATTACCTGGAGAGTGGTGCTGGAGACTTTAAAAGCGGTGAGAAGGGAGCGGGACTTAGAACTGCGAAACTCCGCAGACATGGGAGGCCAAAGTGGGGTGGAGGGGCAGATGGAAAAGGCAGGAGGCTCCACATTGGTACAAACAGATAAAACCAGCGGCGGGTCGTTTAACGGGGCACCGCCTGAGTTTGCTTATGAGCCTTGTGTTGAACCACCTGGCTGCATGCCACCTACAAACCCTAGAGCAGACTGCCCTACCTCCCCCGCTCCTGAGAATCCGCTTTGTCCACCTTTACTTGTGGATGAGTGGAGCAATGGTGAAAAAGAGCCCAGGCTCCCCCTGCTCCAAATGTTCTGGGCACGGCTGTTCCACCAGTGCGACCAAAGCAGCCCAGGGAGCCTCCTCCGCTCCTAGACTTGCGAGAGCCAGGCTTGGGAGGCAGCTACAAAGGGAGATGAAATAGCCACAAAATTGCTAATGGCTTGGCGCTCGGTTTGGGACTCGTTACTGCAATTAAAAATCAATAAAGAAGCAGCAGCTGCTGCTGCAGCCATCACCCCCACAGCCGGCTCCCCCGCTCCGGCTGCGGCCGCTTCCCCTTCGCCTCCTCCTTCTCCCGTGACTGCTTCTATGTAGGATCCTACTTCTCTGCAGCCCATGGGCTGCATAGCCCCCCCCTTGCCAAGAGTTACTTGGAAGTGAAGAGATAAAATGACCTAAGAGAGGATCGTGTGTTTGCATTCCACTTCATAGTTACTGAAAGCCTGATTGGACTGACTTAATACTGATTCTTTGCTCTGTTAGAAACCTGTATACCGGGAAAAGCATTTACAGTCTCGGTGCCCTCAGAGCATTACTTATTGTTATGTAGCCCCTCGGAAAGTTTGGTAGAATCCTCCTTGGAAATAGCAATTAGCTCTAAAACCTGATGTTAACACATTGCATGATTTACGAGGGTTGCTGGGTGAGGCCCCTGCTAGGTTTTAGCCATTTATCAACCAAGCATTCCTTTCCTCACTCTCTCATTACTATTATCTTGGAGGTTATTTATGATTCTCCACTGCAGAGGCGGAAGGACTTGTACCAGCTTTAACACTTAGTTTTATTGTGGATATTTCATCATGGACAAATATGTGGCAGCATTTCAAATAGGTAAAACTATTTAGTGGTGCAAGTGTAGTTGTTCTTCTTTGCCACTTACAAATTGAAATTAGACTTGATATCAAAACAGTTTAAGTACTGTAATGGACCAGGAAAGTGACTAAAAGTGACACCACCTTACAAAGTGGATTTGCCCTAAGAGCATGTGTTAGCTGCTCAGTGGCTGAGTTTCTAATATTTTCTATTCTTATGGGCAAAGGAAAACAGTGGAGTAAACAGTAGCACACTCCTTTAGAATCATCTAAAACCAAGGCTTTCTAGCTGTTTATAAATAGATATGTATTGGTTTTATACACTCACTGACCTAGCAGAGTTGCATGTGCAAAACTCAGAGCAGTATTATATAACTACGCCCTCGGTATTTTATCTTTACCTTTAATAGTCCGAGGTCAAATCTACTGTACTGACAATCACAGAAGACCTGTCTTGCCATCTGTGTCACTGTTTATCACCAAGCCAAAGAGGGCGGTGGGTGGGAGACAGGTGATCCCAGGCACCTGCCCCACACTCCGCTTGGGAGACTCGGACACCTGCACCATGCTGGGGGGGGTTCAGGGCTATGCAGCTCCATCCCTGCATATTTTTTCAAAGTGCCTTTTTAATTAATGAAAACTGAGTTGCAGGGAATTTGTTCCCTGCAACTCGAAGAAGAGGAAGGTCCAGCTTGCAGCTTCCGCCCTGCTCTTCCTCTCCCTTCCCGTGTTCGTGGTGTGGAAAAGGTTGCCACTAAACTGAAGCCTGTAAACCCACATTTGATAAGGGCGGTGACCCACTCGCCCCTCAGCGAGTTCTGACTCACAGCTTGTTAACAACTTAAGCACATCCACAGTATTCTTTGGCACATCTGGGAAATTACCAGAGACTTAACGACTGTACTGTGCCTTGTAAAACTGCACCTTAAAAGACCCTAACAGATTTATGCCAGAAAAAATATACCAGAAAACTATTGAAAGACATACAGTGTTGTCAGTTTTTTTGAGTACAGCTGCAAATTGGAAAATCCTGCAAAATTGTGCTTATACCAGAAAAGTCCTGACTGTGAATGAATATTTTCAATAATGTTTATAGTTACCACAAGCTATTCTCACAACTAAATTATGTAAAATAACATAGTAGCCACACCTTTGTAATTTCTCCAGTAAATCCATGTTGCTGCTATTTCATCTACGAATCAGTTGTTTGCTTGCATATTGTTCATTGTGTTTACCTATTGTACGACAAATTTTCAATAGCTTTCTTGTAATGGTGAAGTCAGAATGACTTGCATTCTGTTGTATCTGAAACATTTAAGGAAACACTCAACTCTGACTTTAGGTTTGTACTGTTTAAGTGATGTTAAGGCTAAGTTCTGTTAATTTTAAGTGTTGTGAAATTTAAGTCATGTCAGGTTTAAGTTCTGTTAATTTGCAGTTCTGTTACATTTAAGTTCTGTTAGGCTTAAGTTCTGTTGAGTTTAATTTCTGTTAAGTTTAAGTTATATTCCGATTAATTTCTGTATAGTTTCAGTGATGTTAACTTTAAGTTCTGTTCAGTTTTCTCTCTGTTACATTTTAATGACATTAAGTTTGAGTGAAGTTAAGTTTAAGTTCTGCTGAAATATGTTCATTTAAATTGAAAGATGAAGTTCTTTTGTTATAGAGGTAAGATTGAACCGATTGAAACAATTATGATGAAGAATAGGTAAGCTACTGTTTTAGAATATAAGATAATAAGTTGTGAAACTATATGACGGTACAGTTTGTTAGATCCTTAACTTCACTGAAAATTCTATGGGTATGAATGTTTTGCATTGGTCACTTGAGATAATTATTCATAACAATCTTTGCTGTTTTATCTTCATAGGTAGCAGACAAGGATAAGTAACAATTCCAAGTTATGGATATTATAATTTGTAAGCTGTTTAGCATTTTCTTTCTTGCTTTTATTCTGTTTTATTGTCGTATACACATAGATGTGTGAAGAAATATAATTTCGATTTCTTAGATCAGTTACTGTTGCTGTATTAATGATTCTAGATATATTCTTAATGTCGTAACATGAACTCACTAACTTTTTATAAAGAGAATTATCCATAAAATATTATTTTATGCTATACGTATGCATTTCTGATGCTATACGTATGCATTTCTTTGGTTGTTTACAGTTTGTTTGTGGTACCACTGACTACTTAGCTAAGGATGAATGACAAAGTCGATGGCTTTACAGACTTTTGCATACCATTGTGTAGCTATCTGCAACACGTATCATTTTCAGAAACTTTCCCAACTGCTATTAATAGAGACTTGTTTCTAGGATACCTTACGGAAACTTTTCCAGTTAAGGCCTTGGCTCATGGCCAGGCGCTGGCCTTACCTGGTCAGAGGTCTGCCTACAGTCCCAGGTGTTTCTGTGTGGACGCCAGTGAGCCTGTTGAGGAACTGCAACAGTCCCCTGAAAGGAAGAGCCCTGAGTACACCCCCAGGTTATGGTGAGGGAAAAGGCCTCTCCCAGGATACCTTGTTCTATTATGCTAATGTACCTCAGATCTGGTTCCCTGATTGACCCCATTGCTTTCCCTGCCCCTTTCTGCCTATTTGTCCCAGTTCCAGACTGTTCCCTTTTCCCTGTTCTCCCATTGGCCCTTGTTCCTTTGTCCCTCCCTTAGTGTCTCCCTATTGGTTCCCACACCCTAACTCCGCCTGTGTACTGCCCCTGTGCCCTCAGACCATTGGACCCTGATGTTCTCTCCGCCCCTATCCGACCCCATACTTAATACTTGGCTCCTTCCCCCTGGGCGGNATTATGCTAATGTACCTCAGATCTGGTTCCCTGATTGACCCCATTGCTTTCCCTGCCCCTTTCTGCCTATTTGTCCCAGTTCCAGAATGTTCCCTTTTCCCTGTTCTCCCATTGGCCCTTGTTCCTTTGTCCCTCCCTTAGTGTCTCCCTATTGGTTCCCACACCCTAACTCCGCCTGTGTACTGCCCCTGTGCCCTCAGACCATTGGACCCTGATGTTCTCTCCGCCCCTATCTGACCCCATACTTAATGCTTGGCTCCTTCCCCCTGGGCGGAGCATCTCACAATGGGATGGTGAGTCACAGGGCAAGGCATTGATGGGCCAATTAACAGAAGATAGTCCGGAGGGAGGAGGCAGGGAACGTTGCTACACCTGGTTTCAACAGATCATGAGGATGGTAATAGAATACACTGTAACCCAGGACAATGTGTCACCCGAAAATCCAGCATTTTGAAATGTCTCAGTGTGGAGCAATTGGACAGTTTTAAATTACGACAATGTTATATATTATCAAGCCCCTTGTGACAAATTTCCACGCAAATTACCTCAAGGAGTATTTTTAGTTTGTGGAGATCGCACGTGGTCTGTATTACCTTCACGTGCTATTGGTGGACCATGTACTATTGGCTGCCTTACTATGCTTGCCCCAAATTTAACTATGCTTTTAAATCACACACATGTAACCTGTGACAAACGGTCCTTGCATCTTTTTGCAAGAGGCTGCGATGACACTCTAGACTTTTGGAAATTAGAAAAACGTGTTTTAGTTTCTTTTTTGCTCCAGTAGTAGCGGCTGGAAAAGCGTTAGGATTGTTAAATAGATTAGGTTGCTGGCTTGCTAAACAGACTAATGCCACTTCACTTGCTTTATCAGGATTGCAAACTGATGTAGATTCTGTTAGACATGCTACTTTGTGAAATGGAGCAGCCATTGACTTTTTGCTGTCAGCACATGGACATGGTTGTGAAGATTTTGATGGCATGTGCTGTATGAATCCTGACCACTCCAGATCAGTGTAACACGAATGCTAAGAAATTGTATAAAAGAGGCTACGTGTTATTAAAGAAAAGCTTTTTGCCTGGAGCAGTTGGTGTGTGTGCGTATGTGTCGTGACTGTNTTTTTGCTCCAGTAGTAGCGGCTGGAAAAGCGTTAGGATTGTTAAATAGATTAGGTTGCTGGCTTGCTAAACAGACTAATGCCACTTCACTTGCTTTATCAGGATTGCAAACTGATGTAGATTCTGTTAGACATGCTACTTTGTGAAATGGAGCAGCCATTGACTTTTTGCTGTCAGCACATGGACATGGTTGTGAAGATTTTGATGGCATGTGCTGTATGAATCCTGACCACTCCAGATCAGTGTAACACGAATGCTAAGAAATTGTATAAAAGAGGCTACGTGTTATTAAAGAAAAGCTTTTTGCCTGGAGCAGTTGGTGTGTGTGCGTATGTGTCGTGACTGTCTCAACATCTCAACAGCGACAGTTGCTCATGGTTTTCACATGGTGTTTTTGCCAGCCGTGATTCCACAAGTATTCGCAGAGGTTTGCTGGCCCTCCACATGCTGCCTAGGCACCAAGCAGAGGCTGCCACACATGTAGCAGACATAGCATGGGCAGCACAGTGCATGGCCAGCACAGCACACGTACAACATGGGGAGTATATGACACGGTGAACATGCAGCACTGGGCATGTATACCTCAGTTTACATACAACAGCGTGCATGTACACACAGTGCAGCCAGCACAATGCACATACACCATGGTATACATAAATCATGGTGCATGTTCAGCATGGTGCACAGACAGCACCGAGCATGGATAGCATGGTGTGTGTACAGCACAATTCCCAAGATCACAAACCTCTATCAGGTCCCTATCAGGTCCCTCTAGGGCCTGGTGGGAAGTCACCTGAGGGGCTCTGAAGGACTTGAACTCCCCAGTAGATTCAGTCCTGCTGGCCCTGACAGAGTCAGGCTGCCCCATGCAGCCTCTCCACCTCTGTCCCAGCCTATCTAAGGACCACATTACCTTGTTCATTCTTACCCTGCCATCTCACCATAGTGGCATGGGTCCAACTGGAGCTGTTTCCTTTGAACCAAAAAACTGCTACAGAGGCACACAGACTTGGTCCCTCTGCTCTACAGACAGTAAAACGTCTTGCAGTAAATCAGCTTGCCTGAGATTATACCAGTGTGCCGGTTTGGCCAA